>LPNX010909118.1:2145-145370 GCA_001517045.1 Pseudotsuga menziesii
AATTAATATTAACCAAACATAATTTATTAACCAAACATATATAAATTATAAAAAAATTAAATTAATATTAAACTTTCCATTTATTATTGATAAATGATTCAATATATATATATATATATATATATATATATATTATCAAAAAAAATTTTTGACGATAACCCATCACTACTTTCTATCAAATAAAAAATAAAAAGTTTAAAACCACCCAATCATCAATATTTGATAAAGAACACACCTCAGTCCTTAAAGGTAAAGAACTGGTTATGGTAAAAATATGTAGATAATATCAAATACAAATTAACGAAAACTTAGTGTTACAATGGCCACCCTGATACAAATGAATCATTCACATTGCTGAAGTTCAGTATTAACGTTGATATACATTGTCATAATCTCAATTTTACTAAAAACAAAACAGAAGAACCGCAGAACTTGTTTCTACTTTCAAAGGCCTTTATTGATTCAATCATCCAACCAAAGCTTTTTAGTGAGCGGGAGTTGGACGATTCTACTAAATACTATACTGCTGAGGTAAAATATGTACATGATACTCTAAGAGAAAAGAGAAAAGGATATTTCGAGGTTCTACATCGTAATTGAGGGCTTATCACTGTCATGGTTGTTGTCATGGTTGTTGTTGTTGTGTTCAGAAGGATTCTTCTCCCAATAAAAAATGAGACTCTTGCCTTTTATGGCATAGTTCTTTAGAGAGAGGGGAACTGGGGGAAGAGAGGGCACGTCTACAATGCCTTCCAATATTTGCACCACTTTACTCATTGACGGCCTTTCATCTTCATTGTCCTGGATGCACCATCCAGCTACGATGGCGGCCCTCTTCACCTGTTCCGCGTCTGCATCATTCATCAATTTCTGGTCAACCACCTCCATGGCGTTTCCGCTGTTGATCTGAGTTATAGCCCACATGGCAAAGAACTCCTCCTCACTAGATTCTGAGTCCCCGGCCATGTTTCTCCGCCCTGGAATTATTTCAAACAGTGTCATGCCGAAGCTGTAAATGTCTGCCTTTGCAGTAATGGGCAGACCGGAGATCCACTCTGGGGCCAAGTACCCTCTGGTTCCTCTCATAGTCGTCAAAGCATGACTAAACTCTCTGCCCAGAAGTTTCGCCAGCCCGAAATCGGCAACCTTGGGGCAGAAATTGGAATCCAAGAGTATGTTTTCTGGCTTGATGTCGCAATGGATGATGCATTCCCTGCACTTCTCGTGCAGGTAAGCGATTCCTCGGGCGGTCCCCACCCCGATGCCGAAGCGCGTTTTCCAGTCCAGCTGTAGCTTGTTCTGAATCTGATCATCGCTCTGAGTTTTGTGGAATAAAACGGAGGTGAGGGAGCCATTGGGCATGTATTCGTACACCAGCAGTCTACTGGAGCCCTCGCTGCAAAATCCCCGTAGCCGAACTAAATTAACTTGCTGTGTTGTTCCGATGGTGCTCACCTGCGCGCGGAACTGCTTCTCTCCTTGGGCCGAGCTTATCCAGCGAGCATGGATTCAAAGAGGGTCCAGCAATCGCAGCCATGGTAGATGATCCGCCCAGTTAAACGCTCCCAGCAGCTGGAAGCCTTCATCCACCATCTCCCCCAAATCTTTATATCGAGAGGGTTGTTAGGTGCGATAGGCCGGTGCAAGAAGAGCTTCATTCATAGGTGCTCGGGGGTGATGGTGGAGGGGACGGGCAAGCGACCAGTGGGACAGGTCACATTAAATGGTGCCAAAAAATTTCAAAAAATTCCGAGAGAAACTCCGGTTTATGGATTCTGTTGATGTGAATGGGACCCATGCCACCTGGCCTAACCAGCATGAACGTAATGTGTTGTGCTTCATGGATGTTATTGTGTATGGGAGAAATGTGAGGGCCCTGGTAGACATGGGTGCTTCTCACAATTTTGTGAAGCAAGAAATTGCAGATTCTATTGGGCTAAAAAGAAAGAACTATGGCATAAATGTTAAAGAAGTAAATTATTCGGCTAGAGCAACTGTAGGTGTTGCTTCAGGAGTGTCTGTTCGGCTGGAACGTTGGACGTGAAAGGAATATTTTCCAGTGAGATGATCCTTGGGAAAGACTTCTTGCGGAGACATCAAGCATTGTTGTTGTTGTTTGCAGATAATATGGTGGTTCTAAGTGGGATAAAACCTAAAGTGGTGCACACCATTGCTAGTAAGGAAGGAAAACAGGAAAAGTTCATTTATGCACTAAGCATGAAGAAAGTGGCTCGACGGTTGGGAACACAGATGTACATTGCAGTGCTGTTAGACAAGTATGATACAGGAAGGGTGGGGATTCCTACACCTCCCATCCTCGTTGATATTATGGATACTTATGGAGACTTGATTCCCAAGAAATTACCCAAGGTGTTGCCTCCGAGAAGAACTATTGATCACCAGATTGAGCTTGAGCTAGGCTCTAGAACTGTAGTGAAGGATCCTTATAAACTATCAGAACTGGAATTGGAGGATTTGAAATGACAGCTTACCAAGCTTATGGATGTTGGTTTCATAAAGCGTTCAAGGTATCCATATGGTTCCCCAATGCTATTCCAAATGAAGAAGGACATGACAAAGCTAAGGATGTTCTTGGACTATCAGATGTTGAAGAAGAAAACCGTAAAGAACCGTTATCCTCTACCATTGGCTATGTATTGTTTCGACAAGATGGCTAAAGCGAGGGTGTTCTTGAAACTAGATCTAAGACAAGGGTACTATCAAGTTAGAATCATAGAAGATGACGAGTGCAAGACGACGTGTGTGACACAGTATGGGAGTTTTGTGTTTCTCGTTATGCCGTTTGGGCTGTGCAACACCTCTGCAACTTTTTGTACATTAATGAACGATGCGTTGCGATCATTCTTGGAGAAGTCGGTTGTAGCATATATGGATGACATCATCGTTTACAACAAAACAATGGAGGAACATAAGAAACATTTGAAATAGGTGCTTGAAGCGTTGCAGGAGAAAAAGTTATACTTGAAGGAATCCAAGTGCGTGTTCGAAAAGGAAGAAATTTCGTTCTTGGGCCATAGGATTAGGAAAAAGAAGGTTCACATGTATGACAGAAAGGTCACTGCTATCTAATACTGGAAGGAACCTTAAACAGTGCAGGAAGTGCACAAATTCCTTGGCTTGGAAAATTACTACTGCAAATTTGTGGAACGTTACTCCAAAGTGGTAGAACCTCTTACCAAGTTTCTAAAGAAGAACAAGGCATGGAAGTGGTCTGAAAAATACCAAGGGGTATTTGATGAGTTTAAACACAAACTTGCAACCACTCTAGTGCTTCGGTTTGCTGAATTTGAAAAGGATTTCGAAGTACATATAGATGTGTTTGACTTCACCATCAGAGAAGTATTGATGCGGGAAGGTCACCGAGTTGCATACAAGAGTTAGAAACTTTAGGATCGGGAAAGGAGGTATTTGATTCATGAGAAAGAGATGATGGTAGTCGTGCATTATTTGAGATTTTGGCGACACTACTTATTGGGTAAACCATTTGTTGTGAAGACGAACAACGTGGCTACAAGATACTTCGCCACACATCCAAAACCCTCGCCAAAACAAGCTAGATGGAAAGAATTTTTATCTGAGTTCAACATGGTCTTCGAGTACCGGCTAGGGAGGTTGAAAACTGTGGAAAATGCGTTGAGTAGAAATGCTTGACCTATAGCTTTGGAGGGACATCCTAGCCACCCGAATACTCAATTCATGTCCAACTTGTAACAAAGTACTCGAGAGAACTTGATGAGGGACCCGATGACTAGAAGCATCATGAAGAAAATCAAGGAAGGCAGGACAAATAGGTTTTGGGAAGAAGATGGACTACTCTTTTTTGATGGATGGTTGTATGTGCCAAAGGAAGCTTGTCTTCAAAAATACTTGCTATGAGAGTTTCGTGACTCACTGTGGGCAGGCCATCTAGGAAAGCATAGGACGCACACCTTAGATGGGAAGAGCTTCTTTTGGGAGAACCTACGATGGGATGTGGAAGAGTATGTTCACACTTTCCTTATTTTCCAATAGGACAAGTCAAGTTAGAAGAAGAAGGTAGGTTTGTTATAGCCGCTACTGGTTCCAGAGAGGCCATGGGTGAGCATCTCCATGGAATTCATCTTGCATCTACCAATTGCACTGGGATAAAATAGAATTCTTTTTGGTGGTGGAATGTTTTTCCAAGTACATGATGTTTGTGCCAATGAAGTCACCATCCAAAGTAGCGGATGTGGCTAAGTTTTTCTTCAAACATGTGTTCAAATAATGGGGTTTTCCACTAAACATTGTGTTTGACAGGGATGCCAAGTTCACTAGGAAATTTTGGACAACACTATTCAAGTTGATTGAGACGTACTTACTCACTAGCTCAGGCTTCCATCCATAGATGAGCGTACATACGGAGAGGGTTAATGTAGGCCTAGAGATCTACTTGAGGCACTTTGTGCATGCTGATCAAAATAATTTTTCAGATCTATTGGATGGAGCCCAATTCAGTTATAACATGCACATGAGTTCAACAACTTGGTACAGTCTGTTTGAGTTGGTAACCGGACAGAAGCTATTGACACTGCAAGTCATTATGACAAGTGAGATAGGATCAAACCCATATGGGGTGGAGTTCATGAAATAATGGGAAGAAAAGTTAAAATTAGCTAAGGTGCACTTGGAGAAAGCATCCAAGGAGATGAATAAGTGGGAAAATAAGAAACACATGGATGAATAGTTCCAAGTCAGAGAGAGCGTCCTCCTCAAACTTGGACGCGAGCATTTTGTTCCTCCAAAGGGTCTGGTAATCTATTTGGTTCAGAAGTATGAAGGTCCATTCGAGATCCTTGAGAGGGTGGGCAATTTTTCTTACAAGCTCAAGATCCCGGAACACCTGCAGGTGTACCACCCCGTCTTTCATGTCATCCATATTTGCAGAAGCCAAACTAATAAAGATGATCCAAAACTGAACGTACCTACACATGATCCTGCTATGATCATTGGCAGGACTAATCCCAAAGTAGAAGCAATTTTGTGGTACCGATTCAACAAGCATGGAAAGGACTCACAACTGGAGTATTTTGTCAAGTGGAAGGGATTTACGGATGAGGAAAACAGTTGGGAATGGGAGAACAATTTGTTAAAATCATAGGAGATAATCAAAGCGTTTCAAGAGGAGCATGGGATCCCACCTCGACGGAACCTGTGGAAGAGGAAGCGTCACTGAGACACTGACCAATCCGGTGGGGGAGGATTTTACGACCCTACCACATGCTATACTTGAAACATGCTAGACTCTTGAGGATGCACCACACTTGAAACATGCTAGACTATTGAGGATGCACCAGGGGTGTGTTACTGAGGCAAATAGTCATAGGCGCTTGGAAAACCACTTGATGCACCCTTGCACCCGCACTGGAATCCCACGACAACGAGGAAACTTGGTCATGCGGTGCGCAAACATGATGAAGCGAATGACATTGTTGGGCTCTTGAACCACTTGAAAGTGGGTGTGATGACACTCCGACCCGTGACAGACTCTCACATGGAGAGTGTGTTGATCACTTGTGCAACATGTTTTGTGATGACGGAGGCACATGATGGCAGAGTGCTTGGATGGAGTCAACATAGGAGCGTGGACGCTAAGCATGGGCACACCCACTTTGGGTAGCGTCCAATACAAAATCAATGCCTATAAAGAGCGCTTGTGCACTTGGACATAAGGCAAACTAAAATCATTGGGAACGAAGCAGTAGAGGGGAGTCCGCTAAGGTTTTGCAACCCCAGGCAAGGAGCAGAACAAATTTCTTCTTTGTAATATTGTATGTGTGTTAGCTAGATGGGAACCCATTGAGCTCTATCGATTTGAAAACTCCATTGATGTAATATTATGTCTTATTAATAAAAGAATCTTTTTGGGGTTTGCTAGTTGGAAAACCCCACCTTTCTGTACTTGTGTTCTTTCCGTGGATGTTGTGTACTAGTGTAATTTTGGCTAAGTGTGCCAACAAGGTGCTAATAATAAAACTTAATATAGCTAAAGTAAAGTACTTCCGTAGGTTAGGCATAATATTTTGGTGTGCCCTTGAGTTGGTCAAGCCCTTAAGGTTCTCCTAGGAAGTGTCGCATGGTCTTGGATGGGTGAGTCAGAGGACAAGCCGGGAAGGCTGTGACAGATATTACATAAGCATACTTATTGAAATGTTTTTTTGGATAAAGCATTAATATACTTGCAAAATTAACATGTCACCAATGGAATAATAAATAAATTGGTTCCACTAAATTGGTTTTCTAAATGACTACCATAATTTTCCACATACAAGCGATGAGTGTACTGATATTTTGGCAAGAAGAAGAACATAGTGAAAAATAAAATTGATCCATTTACATGGAATTTACCCATAAAATTAATAATAATGAAGGATTTTTTTAATTAATGATTATGTAAATAATAATAATTACAATAATTAAGTTTTAATAGAAATAATTATGCCGAAGGTGTTAAACAATGGAGACGGTATTCTCCATATTCCTCATCGCCCTGTCAAATAAAATTCCGACATGTGTCTCGTTGGTTTGGAGAATGGGAGATGGACAAGTGTCTCGCATTTTTTGGACAAGTGTTGGTATTAATTGGGTTTCAATGCAGGATTATTACCTCTGTTTATTGCTTGAGGGTCTATCCTGCGCGTGTTCAGTTAGTTGGGCAGGTGTATTGTTTGTTTTGACATGGGTTCTGTTAATTGGGTTTCAATTCCTACTTATTACCTTTGTTTCTACTTGAGGGTCGGTCCCATGTGTGTTCGGGTAGTTGGAAAGGTGTCTAGCATGTTTTGATAGGGGTTTCGTTAGCTGGGTTTTGAAGCAGGGTTATTTCATAACCTCCGTTTGTTGCTTGAGGGTCCGTCCTGTGCATGCTTGGGAAGTTGTATAGGTGTCTCGGATGTTTTGACAACGGTTTTGTTAACTATATTTTGTGCGTGTTTTATGCTCCTTATTCAAAGTCACTTACAATTTTAGAAGTTTGCGGTATTTATTCATTTGCTCGATTTCTTCTTAGGAAGTGTGGCTTTGCGTTGACAGAGGGTCTGAACATGGAATGGAACAAACTTGAATATTGGTGGACTCTTCCTTCTTCCATTGGTGGATTCTTCCTTCTCTTGGCAAGGAGGATGGCTGTAATTATAACTACCATCAGTGAGGAAACCAAAAGGGAAATGAAGTTGAAGAGAAGGTTTGATAAATCACAATGACAAGTAATATTAGTTGTTGAGTGTTATTCCTTTGAGTGTTTCAGGGAAAACTAGAGTACTATGTAAAGTGGTAAGTTCACCAAAATTGTCCTTGTGATTTTTTCCTAGTTTTCGACGAAATGGTTGAGCGAGTGGAACACAAGTGGAATCAACACAGTCTTGGAGGGGATAATGTGGTCGAAAGATGCTGGAATTTTCCCTCGGGGCCAATGATTTTTTTTCATCGGAGTGGTAAAGGGAAACTGTGGTTTCACCTTGAATCGAAGAAACCCTGCGCATTGGATAATCTATGGGCTCCTTACAATCTCTAAGTTTTGTCATCTCAAGCCTAGGAAGAAAATGGGGTTCTTGAAGGTGAGGGGGGACTACTTTAAAAATATTGAGTTGCTTGTTATATTTTGATAGCCTTAAATCTTGACCAATATTGGGGATCTGGTGAGGAACACAACTACTATTTCTGTTGTTATATATGATTTACCATTTAGATCTTATTTTTTCAAAAAGCACTCAGTACTCTGAAGAAGCAATGCGTAGATATTTTTCCATCCAATGAGAACTCAACATTGAAGTAGCAGCAACATAATGTCACATTCTACGGCTCTAACCAAGGTTTTCCCTTCATATCTTTGTATATTAGTGTTGTTTTTAAAGATTGGTTAATAAATGATTCACCATTATTCCACTACCTAGGGGGATTTATAGGCTTCCTTGCTCAGGAAGTTCACCATTTTTATCATAGTACAGATGATGATTATGATGTTGATGATGAAGATGGTGATTTATTGGCCCCTTTTTGGATATCAATTTATTTCATTTCAGCCAATTTTTTTGTAATAAGCGGATACACATAGTCTTGGTCTTGGTCATCAACATTCTTTTGTTAGACTACATTCATTCCTTGTGGCTTAATGTTGGTTTTGTTGATTGAATTATCATTGATACATGGACCTTACAGTGGTCCCACGAGTATTCATTGATGCCACCAAGTCCCTCTTGTAGTTCATAGGTATGGATGATCCCACTATCCTCACATCCAGTTCCTTGGAGCACCTCATGGGTCCCTTCATCTAGTTGACAAGGTCCTTGTACCCACAAGATTGGATCTTGGAGCTACTCCTCATAGATGATGCTAGAGACCCTGCTAATGAAGATGAAGACCTTGGTTATGGTGATGAAGCCTCTTTCTTGATAAAGACGACTTTAAAGAAGTCCTTGGACCCACACTTGGTGAATTAATGGTCCATATACCCTCAAAGGAGTAACAAAGAAAATGATGACATGGCAAGAAGGATATGATCCGTAGGGAATTTGGAGCCCATTCGTAGATTATATGTGCTTTCGAGCACAAGGTGGCACAAATGACCCATTCTGTGGTCATTTGTTGAAGTTGATTTGGCTCATATAAGTGTGTATACCTTGAAGTGGGTATGATGTTCTTGATTCCCTTGTTGGTGATGACATACTTCAAGGAATACATGATAATTCCTTTCTTTTGATGATGCCCTTAAAGGTTCCTCGAAGCCTATATGCATGTTTTTGAAGACGTTCTTGATATATGAAGAAGATGGAGCCTTTTCTCATGATGTTCATCCCACAAGGATTGGATGATGGCGTCATTACTTGTGGTGGTGTTGACCTATTGAAGATGACAATCTTGAATATAGCACATATGATGAATGGAATCCCTTGAAGTGTTATGGGACTTTTAAAATACTTTGGTGGTCATAGTTTGATATACTTCTTCTTGCATGAGTTAATGGAGTTATTTGCAAGATTAAGAAGTCTTTGCTTGATGTGAGAACTTTACTCTTGAATCCCACATACTTGGTGAAACTTGTGCTTATGTGGAACCTTTATTGATCATGGTAATTGAGCCTTGAAGGATCCCGTTGAACCTTTGGTGACTGCTGGTAGGGTCTTTGGTATCCACGGTTGTTTTCTTGTTATCATGATGATGGTTGCTATGGTAATGAATCCCATAGATATATTGATGATTGAATGTTGGATAAATCCCACAAGTAAAGTCATTTGTGATGATGAGGATTTGAAATCCCCAAAGGTAAGGGTCCAAAGCCCTTAAAATATGCAAAAGGGTCAACCCAACCCAATAAAAAGGGAATTTGGACCAACAAATGAAGTTGGCTCACTTGATAAATAAATGTATATGTTTATAAATTGACCCAATAAAATATATATGAAAAATCTATATCAATAATACATAACACATCCTCATTTTGGAATGAACAATTTGGTGGTGAAATATGCTCTGATATTTTTCGGGTAAAGAGAGGTGACTGAGGTAGACGCAACAGCCTGTTTATTACAAGATATTTTACAGTGTATCTCAAATTTTATGTGGTAAAAATTCAGTGATTTCATCTTTGATTTTTGAGGATACAACTAAGGAGTCTCTCTCATTTTAGGGTGTTTATATAATGTGTAAATTTCAGTGGAAGTGAGGTCTAAAAATTGGGTGGAGTATTTGAAAACTGATATAGCAGCACGATTCGTTTAATGCAAGAATTTTATTTCTTGGGAAGCTACAACAAAATATTGAAGATCATGGTGTGAACTGTTCTGGAAAACTAATCAGACAATGACCTTAAAGAAATATATATGGTGAAGTTATTAGCTATTATGCAAGGGTGATAGATCCATGAACTCTTTGTATGAATGTACTCACTTAGTCATCGACGTGCAGGCTTGACTCTTGCATAGTGCGACAGTGAGTGTAGACTATCACTAACTTACTGTACATGATGAAACAATGAATTTTATAGCATTAGTGATGCAACAATATATATGATGGTTACACATTAATTTACAATAGTATGATGAATGCACAACATCCAGTGAAATGATGACTTATTAGTATACACGATGAAGTGAATGTGTGTATAGTGGTATGCAAGAAGTGATGTGATGTACTATGAAATATATGTGTGTGGCACAGTGAAATGACAGAGGTATATGATAGTTGATTGAGTTGATTGTAGTGTGGGAAATTGACAGAGACACAATTGACAATGATATTATAGTGAAAGCAACAAAGAATTGTATGTGACCAAGCTTGCATCCTCTTAATGATTGACACAAGCAAGCCTTATGATGAGTTGAATTATGATGGGAAAATAGACAAACATATTTTGTTGTGTAGACTTGGAATTAGCAGAATTCTTGAAGACATTCTTGATTACAATAGTAATAGTCCGAGTTGCAACCACAACCAAATGAATTGTGAAGTATATCTCTGAAGATCAGATTGTTGAACATCATTCACAAGCAACCTTACAATGGCATGTTTGGCATGCCTTTATGGTGATCCCAATTGGAATATCTTGATGATTGGATTGACAGCAATGGATGATGAGGAAACCCTAGGTATTTGAATCCCAATTGTATGAGATGACAGTTTGATATCTACAACAGTATGATAGTTTTATGACAACCTTTGATAACCCTTATCATGAAGACAATGCTGATGATAGTAGTACCTTCAACAAAAAACATGATGATGATGTGACAAGTGAAGAAGAATACTTGACATGTTGATTGATGTGGCTTATTGAGCATATGGATGATCAAAGGTGGATGAGAAGAAGTGATTGTGTGACATATTGATGACAATCAAATATTGACATCAAGCATGCAAGATGAGTCTTGCACTTGAGGATTGGATTCCTCAACCCTTTATTAGTTGTATCTAAGAAAACTACATTTAGCCCTGTCATAAGAGTTGGTGCTATTTTCATCAGTTGGTGCTGATTGTAATCATGAATATTGAAATTTTCCATTAGCTTAAATAAATATTACATTAAATACACCGATGTGTCTCTCTTTGATGTGTTTATTGTGCTTATGAATTATCATGAATATGATTATGTAATTGATAACATAATGCTTGATATACTATGATTGATTGATAAAAGTTGAAAAAGGGTTAAATTGATCACACATTGATTCACCCCACCTCTTAATGTGACCATTGTGTCCAACAATTGGTATCAATGTCGACATTCATCACAATCTTTGCAAGCTTGAAGGAGGTATATGGATACACAATGGAGGAAAAAGCAGAGTCATCAAACAGTGATGTGCTCATACTTGATTTGACAGATTAATTCAGTTGCAGGGAAAGATGAAGGCATATATGAAGAATTTTGATGATTCCCCCCACTCCATCCAATAAGAAGGGAAATGAAGCTACATAGAAAGAAGCAAAGAAGGACAATTCTACAACCTTGAAGTTCCAGCTCATGGATCATAATTTTTATCTAGAGGAGTTAGGCCTATTCCTCAAAGCAAGCTAAAAAAAGAAACAACTCCAAGATGGAACCAAATTCCTAGGTATGAAAATGGATTTAATGGTTATTGTTTTTCTTGTTCTAACATTGGTCATAAGGTTATGGATTTTAGACTCTATAGAAGAAGAAGTGTTGGAAGTCCCAATAACAAAGTTAGATGTTGGACATGTAACCAAGATGGACATATTGTTGCTACTTTTTACACATTGAAATGCTACATCTGTAGTGGCCTTGGTCATAAATCCTAAGAATGTACAAGTCAAAGAATTCAACCAAGGAGGAGTCCATCATACACATTAGTGAGAAGAACTAGTGAAACTTGGAAGAATCCCGATACAGATATATTTGAATGTCAGAATATAAAGGCCTACATTCAAGGAAGCTCTCATGTATGGAGGAATGAAGTTGATCAAAGAAGTGTTGGAAGCTCCAACAGCTCATTTAGGTGCTGGACATGCAACCATGTTGGTCATATTGCTACATATTGTTGTACTATGAGGTGTTATAGTTGTAGTGGCTTTGGGCATAAAGATCAATACTATTGTAATACATGGAAACAATCCATGGGAAGTTTCTCATACAACTCAACAAGGAAAGCCAATAAAGATGAAGGAACAAATGAGGAAAGGACAAATGCCAAGAAGCAAGAATGGATGAAGAAGACCGAGAAGTTACATATATGAGATGTTGATCAGTGCAGGGAGAATGGATTCTATATGGAAAGCCAAGCCTAAGGTCTCTCAAATATCTTTGCACACCTTGAGTTCATAAGGCCGGAGGATGAACTCAACGGAGAAAGGATGGATACTCCAAGCATACAAACAAGTCCTAGGATTGGGCATGTTGATAGGGGGAGCTGTGATCAGTACCATTAGGTGCATATATGTGGTCTCCCTTTGCCATTGATGCCAAAGGGGGAGAGATGAAGACAAAAGGGGATCATGCTCATAGGGGGACCATGAGTTGTTGTCATCAATGACAAAGGGGGAAATTGTTGATTGAATTGTCAATGATTCCAAAATGGAACTTATAGTGGTCCCATAGGTAGTCATTGATGCCACCAAGTACCTCTTGTAGTGATCAGGTATCGATGATCCCAGTACCCTCACATCTAGTGCCTTGGATCACTTTGCGGAGCCCTACATCCAGTTGATAAGGTCCTTGTACCTACAAGATTGGATCTTGGAGCCACTCCTCGTAGATGATGCTGAAGGCCTTGCTAATGATGATGAAGAACTTGGTTATGGTGATGAAGCATCTTTCTTGATGAAGAAGCCTTTGAAGAAGTCCTTCGACCCACAATTGGTGAATTAATGGTCCTTATACTCTAAAAGGAGTAAAACATGACATGATGACATGGCAAGCAAGATATGGTAGGTTGGGAATTTGGATCCCATTCATAGATGATATGTGCTTTCGAGCGCTAGGTGGCACAAATGACCCATTCTATGGTGATTTGTTGAAGATGATTTGGCTCATATATGCGTGGATCCATTGAAGTGGGTATGATGTTCTTGATTCCATTGTTGGTGATGACATACTTCAAGGAATACATGATAATATATTTATTTTGATGATTCCCTTGAATGTGCCTTGAATCCTATATGTTTGTTGTTGAAGACGTTCTTGATTTATGAAGATGATGGAACCTTTTCTTATGATCTTCATCCCACAAGGATTGGATGACAATGTCATTTCTTGTGGTTTTGTTTACATGTTGAAGATGAAGCTCTTGAATATAGCACACATGATGAATGGTATCCCTTGAAGTGTTATGGGACTTTTAAAATGATTTGGTGGTCATAGTTTGATATATGGTGTTGAATCCCTTAGACTTGTTCTTGCATGAGTTAATGGATTTCTTTGCAAGATTAAGAAGTCTTCACTTGATGTGGGAACTTTATTCTTGAATCCCACATACTTAGTGAAACTTGTGCTTATGTGGAACCTTTATTGATCATGGTAATTGAGCCTTGAAGAATCCCCCAATCAATTGCCTATATAGTGTATTATTTACCATAGGAGAAGAACCTGCTTCTTCAAGCTTAACTCCTGAAAGGAAGGGAGTCTTGCTTGGCTTGCAATATTTCATGTTGAACTTGTTCAGTAAATCTAAGGCATACTTGGAATGATGTAATTTGATTCCATGCTGGGATTGAGCAATTTTGAGACCCAAAAATTAGCTCAACAATCCCAATTCTGTCATAGAAAATGCATGGTTCATTGCATCCTTCAAGGAGGAAATATCTTTCTTTGAACTTCCTGTAATCAGAAGGTCATCCACATACAAGACAATAATCATCAAAGAAACATGAATCAGCTTCAAATAGACATTAGGATCATACTTGCATCAAACAAAACTCAATGACAACAGAAATCCATCAATCTTGGCATACCAAGCCCTCGGGGCTTGCTTGAGCCCATACAATGATTTCTTTAACCTGCACACTAAAGATGGATTAGAAACAAACCCTTTAGGTTGCCGCATGTAAATCTCTTCAGTGAGATCTCCATTTAGGAAAGCACACTTCACATCCATGTGATGTACCTCCCACTACTTTGAAGCTGCAATGGCTAAAGCTAGCCTTATGGAGTCCATCTTTTCCATTGGTGCAAAGGTTTCATTGTAGTCAATACCATGTTCTTGTGAGTATCCCTTGGCTACCATTCTTGCCTTATATTTAAAAGGTGAACCATCAGCAGCAAACTTAGTCTTGAAAACCCACTTACATTGAACTAGCTTCCTCCCTGGAGGAAGATCAACCAGTTCCCAAGTGTTGTTCTTCTGGAGAGAACTGAATTCTTCTTTCATGGTTGTTTTCCATCTTGGATCATGTGCTACATATTCATATGTCTATGGATATTATTCAACCATCAGATAGAAATTCTCATCAAATAAAGGATCTTTCATACAATGGGCACTCTCAAACTGATATCTAGTCCTCCTAGTGTCACTAGGATTTCCAGCTAGTTCCCCAGCTACATGAATGGTCTTTGCTGCCCATTTTGGTCTTGTTGGACTATCAGGATCTGCAATCAAATCATCATTATCAGACATATCAAAATCATAAAAATCATTAGTCTCTCCACTTACAATCAATGGATTTGGTGGTGAAGGAGACTCTCCAACTTCAACTGCTACTAAAGGCTCTTCTTGGAACTGAACACTTCTTTCAATGAAATCTTTGTTAGTGCTCAATTTGATCAGCTTGTACCCTTTTGAATCTTTAGAATACCCAAAAAATAGGCACTCTTGGCTTTGGGGCTGCAAATCCTTTCTCTTTTCAGTTGGAATTCTAGCCCAAGCCTTTGAGCCAAAAATCCTGAAATGGGTCACATCTGGATTGTGCACACTCTAAGATTCCAAAGGAGTCATACCATCAAGCTGCTTATGAGGAACCCTATTCTAGATGTAGGATGCACAATTTATATCCTTGGCCCAAAAATTTGGTGGCAAAGTCTTAGCCTCCATCATGCAAGTTGCCATCTCCTTCAGTGACCTGTTTTTTCTCTCGGCAACACGATTTTTCTGTGGTGTGTAAGGGATCAAATGTTGCATCTTTACAATACTAAATGAACTCAGACTTGACATACTCACCACCATTGTTAGATCTAAGGATCTTGAGTTTCCTCCTAGACTGGTTTTCAGCCAAGGCTTTAAAGACTTTGAAGAGGTCAAAAACTTCAGACTTATGCTTTAGGAAGTAAACCCAACAATACCTAGAAAAGTCATCTATGAAGGTCAATTCATATTTGGCTTGACTCATGGACATATGAGGAAATGGACCAGAAATGTATCTATGGATAAACTCAAGAGGTGCAGAGGTTCTCTCATTACTAGCTCTCTCAAATTTGTGCTCTGGGTGTTTTCCTAGGATACAACCTTGATAGACTCCCTTGGAAAACTTGATCTTTGGTAACCCTATGACCATATATTTTTCACTCAAATCATAAATATACTTGTAGTTAATATGGCCAAATTTTTCATGCCAAATCTTGCTTGCCTCATTAGCATGAATCTGAAGAGCAGAGGGGTTTGAGTAGGGTAGAAAATGGGAAAACATGTATACCTTCAAAGTGTGATCAACAACACCTTTTGCTATGACTTTACCATTCGAAATCTCAGTGATTTCAAAATCATCAGGGGAGAAGATGACCTTCTTTGGAGACCCAGTGTGAGTCATCTGATACACTGACAAGAGATTAGAGGCAAGACCTGGAACATACAACACATTATTGAACTTACCATGGTCAATATCAATCCTTTCTTTTCCCAAATTGTCAGTGAGAGAGTCATCTCCCAAAACTATTGGTGGACCTTTCAACATGTCAAGAGAGGAGAATGCCTCTTTTGTTGAAACCATATGTCTAGAAGCTCTAGATTCTATGATGAAGCTAGGTGAGCTTGATGTGCCAGCAACCAAGGCATGTACTCTCTCTCTATCCTCTGAATTTGATCCTCCTTCCCTCTTCTTTGAGCTATCATGAAGGGGGATGTTATTCTTCTCCAGGAGTTGGGTCAACATGTCAATTTGCTTCTTTATACAAGATCTCTCAGGATGATAGCCCTTACTGCAGTATGCGCACTTGCTCATTTCTCCTTTGTTCTTCTTCTTATGGAAGTTCTTCTTGGAACCTTGGGGCTCCTCTTGAAACTTGTTCTTGTCTCTATTTTTCTCAAGTGGATTTTTATCTTTTTTCTTACTTTTTGAATCCACCCTTGAATCTCTAGGAACCAAAGCTTGGTCTTTGGAAGGTTTGATGGTGCCCATCATCACCAACTTATCTTGTTCCTGTGTGAGAGATTACATGAACTCTGCAAGCTTAGGCATCTTCCAGGCTTGAGCTGTCAACTTGGTGGCATGGAAGGTTGAAACAAACACTGGATATTCAAGTACAAGCTTCGAGAGTATGGCCAAAACTAGTTTCTCTTCCTTATTTTCGATCCCACACTATTTTAGCTGCAAAACAAGGGCTTTAAACTTGGAAAAATAGAGTTGCAAGGATTTGAAGCTACTGGGAATCAAGGAGATCAACTCATTCTCAATTTGATGTCCTCTCATCTCATCTGCCTTACCAAAAATATCTACTAGATTCTCCCACACTTCATTCGGTGATGTCAATCCATCAAGATGGAAGAGGAGGTCTCTAGAAATGCTTAGACACAAAAGACCATAGGCCTCATCCCTCCTGTTGTGCCATTTGATTTTCTCTGCAGCTACATTGGGCTCTACCTCAGTTTCCATAGTCACCCTATAGATACCTTTTTCTCTCAACAATATCTCAATCTCATCTTTCCACTCAAAGAAATTGAATGGAGTTAAGATGATCTTCTAAGATTGGTCCATAGCTCAAAAACTGTGCCCTTCAGTCAGCAGAATATGCTCCCAGTCAAGATGTCGAACCTACAATAGAAATATGGAAGGAGGTAAATTGATCTACAAAGGCTCTGATACCATGTGTAAATTGAACCCAAGATATAGAACAATTACACTCACAAAATTGCTAATCAAACATGCAAAATTAACATCAAAGGAGACTGGAATTGGAGCATAACACTAATATGTATTGAATAAGTGTACAATAGCCAACCTTGTGAATTAATAGGCTGCTTCAATATATAATTACATAAGAGATTTGAATGCATAAGTATTCCATTCGAAAAGGTCAAAAAGTAGGCTTACTAAATCTAGTCAAATCCCCCATAGGTGCATGAAGCAGTTTCCAAATCCACCAAGATGATCACGAATTGGCTAAGTCAAGTAGGAAATCTAATGAGGGATGGAAGGACAACTCATACATGATTTTATTAGGAGAAAAGGAGGGAGGATGATGTGGGAAAAAAACAAGTCAACTACACCTAGTCTACCTTTCCCTTTTGCCTTAATTCTCAATAAAACGGGCAGCTTTTCAGAAAAATCAAATATGCGCTTTGTTGGATCTGGAATAAAGTAGAAATGCTAAATATGGTTTCTAGGAGTTTTCCCAAGCGCTCCATGACTCAATTTTATCAAGTGTTGACTTCTAAGGCATGTAGAAGGAAACTAGCATAGAGTGGAATCTAGGAGACTAGGTAATAAGACAAAAATGATTTAACTAATGTCTAAGGTAGGTAACTATGGGTTTATTATTCTAACAAACTGTGATGATGATGCATTGGAATCCCCAAGGGTAAGGGTACAAATCCGTTAAAATATGCAAAAGGGTCAACCCAGCTCAGTAAAAAGGGAATTTGGACCAACAAATGAAGTCATCTCACTCAATAAATAAGTAAATAAATGTATATGGTATTTACAAGTCGACCAAATAAAATATATATGAAAAATCGATATAAATAATACATAACACATCCTCAGTTTGGCATGAAAAATTCAGTGGTGAAATATGCTCTAAGATTTTTCGGGTCAAGAGAGGTGGTTGAGGTAGATGCAACAGTCTGTTAAGTAAAATATCTTCAAACATTTTATGTTTGATTTTTTGTTGTAAAAATTCGGTGATAGGAACTGTTATCCCTAAAGTTGGACCTAGACTATGGGATCCAAGCTTAAGGAAATCTTAGTTTGAAAATGATAAAATCAAATGAAATCAAAGTCAAAATAGAAGCTGGTATCAAACCAGGGCTAGTAGAAACCTACAGTGCTAAAAGGACACTAGACTGTTATCACTTGTTTATACAGTTTACAGGATTGAAATCAAAACCATCACACACTTTACAATGAACAGAGCTGGTATATAACATATGGATAAATACAGGTATTCATAAAAAGATCAGAGCATAGGATAGGCTGGTAAATCAATGAGGGCTGCAAGACAAACAATAAAGACCATATAACATAAAAATACAATACAACATTCAATAAAAAGGATTCTATGATCCTGATAACATAAAGTGAAACTGTTACTGTGTATAAATATTTAAAGATAATTGTTTCCCTTGATAAGAATTACAATAATGGATTGTGAATGACCATATATGTAAAAGAATTACCAGAGAAACAATTCATGTAGTACAGAAACAAATCATCATTATATTTCATTCAAAACTAGAACCTGTGAAGCTGCAAGAAGCTTTATGCTATACAGATATGTTTACAATTCATCCAGCATCATTTCCCCAAAAACAGCCAACCTCACAGTCCCCTGCGTTCCCCTCAAAGGAAGAACTCTCTCCTTCTATCACTAAACTAATCACTACAAATCTGGAGCGGTTTTTATCCTGCTGATCTTTTTCCTTGAAAACATGGACCTGCTAAAATTACTCTGCCACCTGGTATTCATAATTACCCTGTCATCCTTTTAAAATTCGGTGTGCAACAGAATCGCGTCCTCTGGGGTGTCTTCGTGGATAATAATCAAATCCTGTTGTATAACTGACATTATAGTAGGAGTCAATTATGGAATCTGCAAGATACTCGCATTTGGATAGAGACAGCCCAGCCAAAGAGATACGTCCATCCTTTGTCATGTAGACATGCCACTTATTCGACATACTCTCACTCTGAACTTTGTTAAGACCCGTGAAGGAAAACATGCCAATCTGTCTGAGAACAAAGGACAAAAAATTATCATAGAGACCTATTCCTCCATATGTACGGGAAGTAGAACTATCAGCTTGCATAAAGGGAATGAACACACGCTCCTGTGCATTTAAAGGAATTCCAACCCCTCTATCTTCAATACTGACACACAAATTTACAGTCTGGGATGTTTCCAGAGATAAACAGTCCTTGAAGTTGTTAGGAAGCTTGCATGTTCCATTAAAATGCAACAACTTAAAATTCTCCCAATTGTTCCTTACATCAAACGCCTCACGCCCACTCAAAGTGTTGCATGAACTCTTTGAACTGTTTTTCACTTCTGTGTACCTCTTTGATGTTTCAGAATTGACTTCCACAGATTCAAGTTCTTCCACAAGATGTACAGATACAAAGATATGACCTTGTTCAGTGAACTTGATCGAATTTCCAACCAGATTTGTAACAATTTGTCGAAATCGCCCAGGGTCACCAATAAGAATCTGTGGTACCTTGTCAGAGATATATACTGCAAGCTCAATGTGCTTATCTTGATATTTTCCTGAGAATAGAGAAAGAACATCATCCAAAATAGCTCTCAAATCGAAGGGAACTGCCTCAAGCTCTAACCTGCCTGACTCAATCTTGGCCTGCTCAAGCACTTCATTTATCAGTGTTATCAGGGCTTTTCCGCTAGCTTGAGCTGTTCGTGCATAATCCTGTTGAGTTGCATCCAATTCAGTATCCATGAGCATATGCAACATTCCTAGAACTCCATTCATGGGGGTTTCGATCTTATGAGAAACAGTAGCAAGAAACTGTGATTTCGCAACATCTGCAGCTTCAGCCTGCACTTTCAATTCCTCCATTTTAAGGAAGTCTTCCTTAACTTTGGCGATGCGGTTTAGGGCTGCATGGAATATGTGCCCAACTAACAGAGCAATTACAAGTATTCCAAGTGATGTCATGATTGCTGACCATGGGAGAGGAGGCTCCTGGGTAAACCTACAACGCATCTGATGCTTCCGGAATGGATCTCCAAAATCAAGTACACTGACATATGATAATCCATTATTTGTAACTGGAGGTCCATACATTATGAATGGCATTGAACTGTTTGTAATATCATATACATTCACCGTAATGGCATGCTTTCCAGCAAGTTGGTGTAGTAAGTTTTCCACTAGTGACTCTTCATCAAAAGATCCACCTAAATATCCTGCAGTTGCTTCAATGCGCTCTTCAGGTGTAGCATCTGGAGGGAGATCAGTTTTGTAAACAGTAAATGTCAAAACGACTCCAAGGTGTTTAGACTCCAAGGTGAAAGGACTGGTAAGGACTCCCTTCCCAGTTGCCCTAGCTCGGATGTGCTTCATGGAGAGAAGAACACTCCTTTTTCACTGTAGCTAGAAGCTGTTGCAGATGCCACTGCTGGTGGACTGGCCGCAAATACTCAATAAGTGATGAAGTTAATTCAGTAACAGCATCCCCACTTTCTGTACTGGTTGAAAAATGATGCTTGGGAACACTAGAAATACGATCATCATATGCTTCCTCATCCTCATTCATGTTTCTCTTTGATTATCGTTTCTTCCCAATCCATGGCATCAAACTGTCTAAAATACAGGAAAGAGCAAACACATATTCTCTACAGTATAAGCCTTCCACAATATGTCCAGAATGTTCAGAGCTCTCGATAGAACCTAATGCCAAAGTAATAACATTTTCCAGAGCTCAAGCAGTACTCGGAATCTCCATCAGCTTCAGCTGATCCATATTTGTCATTTCCGAGAAGATAACTTCCTTTGAAATCTGCCATTACCACCATTGTTCTCAAACAAGGAGAGAAAGTCAATGAATGTTTGAAGAGCAGGTATTAATGCAGCAGGAAGCCTCTGTGTGAGATAAGGAATAAATGAAGTTTTGGATGATTTTAGGAAATAAAAGGAACCCTAATGGTGAGCAATCAATCATAAAATATAAAACACAGCGAAATTAAAACAATAAAAACCAATCCAAATCAAAAATTTGAAATTAAGCAGTAGGAACAACCCTAGAGATAACAGGAACTTTGATTTTCGAGGATACAACTTAGGCTTCTCTCTAATTTTTGGGTGTTTTGCTACTATGGAAATTGGTGGAAGTGAGGTATAAAAATCGGGTAGAGTATTTCAAAACTGAGATAGCTGCAGGAGTCGTTTAATGAAATATTTTTATTTTTTGGGAAGCTACAAAAAAATATTGAAGATCATGATGTGAACTGTTATGGCAAACTAAGCTGAAAATGACCTGAAGAAAATATATATGGTGAAGTGATTAAGTGTTGTGTAAGGGTGATAGATCTCTGAGCTCTTTGTATGAATGTAATCACTTAGTGATCGATGTGTAGGATTGGATCTTGCATAGTGTGATGGTGAGTGTGGACTATCACTAACTTACTGTACACAGTGAAACAACAAATTTTGCAGCATTAGTGATGCGGCAATATATATGATGGTTACACATTAATTTATATTAGTATGATGAATGCACAACATACAGTGAAATGATGACTTATTAGTAAACACGGTGAAGTGAATGTGTGTATAATGGTATGTAAGAAGTGAATGTGTGTATAGTGGTATGTAAGAAGTGATGTGATGTACTATGAAGTATATGTATGTGACACAATGAAATGCCAGAGGTATATGATAGTTGATTGAGTTGATTGTAGTGTTGGAAATTGACAGATCAGAAGTTGACAATGATAGTACAGTGAAAGAAATAGAGAATTGTATTTGACCAGGATTGCATCCTCTTGATTATTGACATAAGAATACCTTATGATGAGCTGACTTATGATGGGAAAGTGGAAAAACATATTTTTTTGTGCAGACTTGGAATTAGTAGACTTCTTGAAGAAATTCTTGATGGCAGTAGTAATAGTCTGAGTTGAAATCACATTCAGAGAAATTGTGAAGTATATCTCTGAAGGTCATATGGTTGAACATCATTCATGATCAGCCTTTACATTGGAAAATCCTTATGTAATGTACATGAAAAAAGACTGAGTTTCGTTAACTTGAGAAAAATTGATGTTTAACAGACCTTAATGGTGACCCTAATTGGAAGATCTTGATGGTTGGATTGACAGTAATGGATCATGTTGAAACCCAAGAGTATGAGATGATAGTTTGATATCTACAACAGTATGATAGTGATGTCACAACCTTCGACAACCCTTATCATGAAGACAATGTTGATAACAGTAGTTTCCATTAATACCTTCAACAAAACACATGATGATGATGTGACAATTGAGGAAGAAGACTTGACATGTTGATTGATGTGGGTTCTTGGGAAGATGGATGATCAAAGGTGGATGAGAAAAGTGATTGTGAAACATATTGATGGAAATCAAAGATTGACATCAATCTTGCAAGCTCAGTCTTGCACTTGAGGATTGGATTCCTCAACCCTTTCGTAGTTGGAGCTAAGAAAACTAGGATGGGTCATGTCATAAGAGTTGGTTCTCTTTTTATCTGTTGGTGTTGATTGTAATCGCGAATATTGAAGTCTTCCATTACCTTAAATAAAGCTTACATTACATATAATGTTGTGTCTCTGTTTGGTGTGTTTATTTATTGTGCTTATGACTCATGATGAATATGGTTATGTAATTGATAACATAGTGTTTGATATACGATGATTGATTGATAAAAGTTGAAAATGGGGTAAATTGCTCACACACTGATTCACCCTCCCTCTCAGTGTGGCCATTGTTTCCAACATGTTTTGCTTTCTGTTAGCTGTTTCAAACCATGAGGAATTCCTTCTAAATTCACCTCCATTGTATTGTTTCTTAGAAGACATATTGATGTATTTTGACACATACATTTACCTTGTCTGATTGATTGATAGCCTCTTACCCTCTTACGCTACGCTAGATAAAATTACAGTCTTCCTATTTTCTCCAGAACACATGATGTTAGTGGTATTAATGTGATGGCGTTTGTATAGATGAAGTTGTCATGATTCATATCACTATTTAAAATAGTTGTTATTACACATCACCATTGTATGCCGCTTCACAAAACTATTGATTGACATAACATGATAAACAAAACTTGGTGGTCTCTTAACATTGTTTGCTGACGTATTAGTTTGATCTCTCTCTACCTTTTTGTTGGATTCCATCTCTAAATGCTCATGGTTTTTTGTTAGATTTGATGACTTGGTGTATATGTGTGTGGTTTCATTAACCATACATACAACAACGCATTTCTTGAATAGTAAATTTAGGAATGTGAGGGAGATGCTATAGGAGAAATTGTTCAGGTTAACTGAATGTTTGGTCGACAAAATTGTTTAGGTTAATTGAGTTTTTGGTCGAATTAGGTTTTTTGAAGGTTTGGTCAGATATTGAAATCCCACATTTCATTACTAGTATTGAAGAATTAGACAACGTTTATTAAGAATTTATACTGTTAAAATCCCGGAACCAGTCTGTAACTTAATTTAGTGGACATGCTCAATCTTTCTGTCTTTTATTTGATTTGTTTACAATATTTCAATATTTTATTTTGATATGTTTACATTTTAAAATTAGTGGATTGTGGATTGGGTGTTTTGAAAATGTGTCTAGTTAGAAATAAACTTAAAATCTCTAGGATAAGTTCCGTTAATGAGTTGGAATTATAATTTCCAACAAACCAAAATCAAATCTCTAAGATAATTTTTGTTAATGAGTTGGAATTGTAATTTCCAACCAACCAAAATTAAATCTCCAAGGTAAGTTCTATTAATGAGTTAGAATTATAATTTCCAACCAACCAAAAACTTTATTTACTGACTTTGTTTCTTTTTGAAACCTTAAATGCAATTTGAATTTAACCCAATAAATCACACGCAACTATAACACTGTAGTAACAGTTCACTCTTTGATCTCAAACCATTGAAAGAGAAATTATGTGTTGAGTTAAGATTTGATGGGTTTTTACTGTCTATGTAACAGTTATGAATGGGATAACTTGAGATGTGTTGCAGCTGCAACTGTGTTCCCCAAATTTCTTAAATTTTGGTCCCCTCCTCATGATTTAGCGTTGTCTTTAATCGTTTGGATCCTTGAACCTTTTGGTCGTGCTTTAATTTTGGATGGTTTTTTTGAAGATTACTTTTCGTCCTGGTTTTCAGAAATTGCTCGTGTTTGGGATTGTTGTAGATCGTAGATTTTAGAGTTTGTTTTTCTAAGTTGAAAATGGATCAGGCCTTTTTGTCCTTTGCAAAACACCATTTCATAGGAGGAACAGTTTTAACCGTTGCTGAATTTCAGAGTCTTTAAGCACTTAGCATTTTTTATTTTTGTTCGGAGATTTTTTTCATTTTAATCGGAGGCTGTAGCTTTTTTTGCTTCCGCCGTTGCGACTCCCAAACCAGCTAGCTACCCAAAGTCTAAAGCACTTCGCCCTCCGATGCTAGTCGCATGTCCATAGTCTTTTCTCTTCCACCGTTGCAGCTGTGCAAAGCTTTCATCTTCCAATGTCGACGTCCTTCCGAATTTCGATTGAGAAATTTCCCACCCGCATCTTAGGTCTTATCTTTCCCGAATCCAATAGGCTTAAGTGGTTTCGCAGTGTCCGTCACTTTTAAGACCTGCTTATGCGGTGGTGAATGAATCTACCCTTCCGGTGTGAGTATTTTTAGCCACCGATGAGTTTTCCGTTTTCCGTCGTGGATGATGTCTGTCGAGCATGTAGGTGGACGAGGTAGTGGTGTCGGCGTTTGTTAAAATTCTCAGATCAAGTGGTGCACCTGGCCATTTCTTGTGGATTAGTCGTTTTAGTTGGTTTAATTTGGGGTTTTGTTTTAGAATGCAATTCCGGTGAATGATGCACATTGATTAACTGTAGGAAGATCCAAAAGACTTTTCATATTGCCGTGGCACAAAGGTATAGATAGGAGGCAGGATCTCAAGGGGCATGGGAAAAGTAAAAAAAAGAATTGAAAGCAACCAAGGCACAATGCTGAAAGGTCCGTCAGTTACTCAGCTGATCATGAGCATGCGCAGAAAAGATGAAAAGAGGGATATGAAACGTTCGAAGAACCGAAAAGTCACACGTTTGGGGGGAACCCAAGCGGTCTACTGTTTTGTTTAAATATTTGAAAGTGAGAAGCTACAGGGGCTTTTTCCCTGGGAAAAACTTGTAACTTAATGCTTGTAAGAGGAACTATTTCATTTTACAACCAGAGACTGCAAATTTTGCCTGTTGGAGGAAGTGCTATGTGGAATGTATCAATGTGATTAAATGAGCAATGTTGAATGTGAACTATTTCATTTTCAGCTATGTCTTATTAGCTGTAAGAGCGTTCTAATTTCCTGAACCTATGTTCTAGTCTGAATGTTCTTCAGTACCTTTATGATGTTTTTCCACTATGAGTAATGGGAGTTTTAACTGTTGATGAGCTATCTTATCATATATACTTTTATTCATGTTTATATGTTTGGTTTTAAGAATAGCTATCTGTGATTTTCCATAACACATGAACAGGGGTGCATTACTCATGAATTAATATCCAGCTCTCTAGAGATAGTTTAGTTAGTATTTATTTTCTTGCATGATTTGGATGCTTGTAAGTTCTAAGACGAGAGGTAAGAACCTGCGCATCACATTGTGACTACTCTTTGCATCTTTATCACCCTACATTGTTAATTAGGCACGTGCATATCATACTTTAAGTCAAAAATACAAAAGTACACGGTGGACCGGGCCGCAACCGGTAAACCCTTTTGTTACTTGACCTACGGTAGCCGGACCACAAACCAGACGGATTCCCTACACCAAACAGTCACGGGCTAGTTGGGAACGTTGACTGGGGAGAATCCCTTGCTGTTGTTGCCTATGAATTTCTAGGCCTCAACAGTTTCTGGCGCTAGAAGGAGGGCCGCCAATGCATGGCTGGCCAAGGAAACCTGTTTTCTCGATATTATTCCACCGATAATAGTTCTGAAAGCAGTGGGCTTCATAATTCAATTCCGGAAGAAAGGAGTAGAGAACATCTATATTCTGTTGGCAAAGAAGTTGTTAATGATCTGAGAAGACACACTAGGGCATATGTGAAGAAGATTGGAGGATTGCCAATCATCCCTGAATTTCCCAGAAGAGAATATAAAAGGAAAGATCGTCCTATAGTGGAAGACTCAGTGCTGGTTGGGGACTGGGAAGAACTTGTAGAAACAACCTTACAAGAAGTTGTGCTACCTTTGAATCAAGAAGGTCCAGATACTCCTCACAATTCTCCTGCTCACACTCCTACTTTCTCACCTCCTCAATCTCCACCCAGATTCATGGCAAGCGTAAATGCTAATCCACCATCTAACCCACCAAATCCACCACCTGCTTGGAGAGCCAGATCACCTTTAAACCTGACACCTCCATTACATGATCTACCTCAATCCTTTGACAAGATGCTGCCCAAGTTCAACCTAAGTGAGAGGATATTAGTAGATGACCACCTACAAAGTTTTTACTTGGAAATAGAAGGATTAAGGGCCAGGGAGTATGAAGATGTAGTCTGCAGACTGTTCCTGCATACCCTTAAAGGAGCTGCAGCATCATGGTACTTCGGGTTGCCTGCAAACTCTATCCCTGATTGGGATACCTTTGAAAGAATGTTTAGGAGTAAATATGCGACTCAGAAGACTCATGCAGCCCTCATGAAAGGGTTATGTTCCTTGAAGAAAGAGAGAAAGATAAAGGTGCACAATTCACACAAAGGTTTGCAGCATATCTCAAGAATTTTTTTGAAGCTGATAAACCTTCGGACAAGGTCCTGATTGAATATTATACTTCAGCTTTAGGCCCTAAGTTGGCCATGTTTTCCAAGATAAGGGCCAAGCCTACTTTGGAAGAAACCTATGAAGAGGCGGAAATAGTGGAGGCTGAAAGAGAAAGTATCAAATATTATCCTGAACAGTTAGGAGAGAAAGGTGTGGGAAGGAAAGCCTTATTGTTTACTAAGCCTAAGGAAGAGAAATTGCCAGATTTTGAAAGTATGGCAAAAATGATGTAGAAGCTTTCTAACAAAATCATAGACTTGGAGAAAGAGAAGGAAACACAAAAGTTCTATAATCCCTATTATAAAAGAGAGGATAACAATCAGTCCCAACCTCCTCCTCACAATGTTGCATCTATGAATTTAACAGAGGTAGGCATGGACACTTTTTTCACTTTCCACCAACAACCACACTTTGAAAAGAATTGTCCTCAATGGATAAATTCGGTGACATTGGTCATGAATCAGCCGTTGGATTCTATATTAACAGAATATGGAGATGAATGGAGAAAAGAGAGTACCACTTCAACCAAGGAACAAGAAGAGGAAACCATGGTTCTATGGAATTCGGTTTCATTATTTGATGCTAAAGAGGAAAAGAATCGGGGCTACAAGGACGTCATGGAAACCAACGTAACAACAAGGAGCCAAGGTCTAGCTAAAGAAAACAGTCTCATGCTCCCAAAGATAAAAAGGCTGCAGAAAAATGTTAAGAAATTTCAGAATAATTCCTCAGCTGATAAAATTCCCGAATTCACCATTACCAGCTAGGATCCTAGGCGGGATGATACGTTTGCCAAGCCCACTAAAGAAAAAATGAATGTTGATAAGCCACATCCTACTAAACTGCAGATGGATTATGACATCGTAGAAGATATCAAGAAGGCAAAGGAAAACGTTTCACTATTTGAAATGTGTAAAGTGCCACAGCAAAAAGAAAGACTATTGAAAGCACTTGAAGCATTGGATGAGAAGCTACCCACCGACAATCAACCTCAGGAAGAAGAAGAAATTAGAGAAACCAGCATTGGAGGTAAGTCTAAGAGAAAACATCCACCTTTCCTCCTCACTTTTGAAATTTTCAATCACAACGTACATAATTGCCTGGTAGACTCAGGGGCATCGGTTAACGTCATGCCGATATTAGTCTGTAAAAAGATAAATGGGAAGCCTAAGCCATCCATGTGGAGGGTGGTTCAGTTGGACAGAATGGATGTAAAGGTAATTGGTGAGATGGAGGATGTCCTAGTCCACCTGGCATCGAATGATAAAGTGTGCCAAGTCATTAATATTGTGGTGGCTGATATACCAGACGCGTATGGTCTGGTCCTTAGCAGAGATTGGCCGGTTAAACTAAATGGATATTTTTCCTCGGATTGGTCGCATCTGTGGCTGCCATATAAAGGAAGCCCGAACCAAATTAAAATTTTGAGGGAGCCTCACATGAAGTACAATGTTACTCAACTAGAGGAGAAGAATGAACCAGTGGATTCTGTGTTGGGAAATTATTTTATTGAGTTGGAACCAGGAAATTACCAAGTAGAAGAAGCCAGCAACACATCAGACACCCAGCCTGATCTCCTTCGATTTTCACAGGCTGATGAAATCGACTGTAACATAGTAAACTTAGCAGTAGGGGTAGATTCGCCTGCAGTAGTTAGAGATTTTTGGACATTGTTTTTTGATGGCTCTAAGACATTAGAAGGGTCAGGGGCTGGTTGTGTCCTGATTGACCCCAAGAATAATAAACATTTTCTCTCATTTAGATTAGAGTTCAAGTGTACAAATAACATGACCGAGTATGAAGCGCTGGTGTAGGGTTTAAGGAAAGCAATTGAGTTAAAGGTAAGTAATCTAAAAGTTTTTGGAGATTCTGAAATAATTGTTAAACAGATCCAGAATCAAATACATTGTGTTTCCCCTCACCTGAAATCTTATCAAAATGAGGTATGGGATCTGCTCAAATGTTTTAACGCATTTAATATTGTTTCAATTCCAAGACTTAAAAATGCAGCAGCTGACTTGTTAGCCACATCAGCCGCTAGGCTCGTACCTACTAATAATCGATGCTCTGTTGAATTACTTTTCAGGCCCTCGGTACCTGATATGATCACCAACCTACGAGTATTCGATGACGATCAGCAGATTATAGAATGCTTAACAAATGAGGAGGTATTTAAAGGAGCAATTATAGACGATGAAGAACATCAGGCCAAGCTGAAGTATGATAATTTCATCCCTAAAGGAGTCAGAACGTTAGAAAGAATGTTCAATTTAAATGAAAATTTCAGAAAACCAGCCAACGTGAAGACTCACAGCTCATCTCTACAGTTCGAGCTGATAAATTTAGGGACTGAGATGAATCCTAAATATGTGAATCTTGGCAAATGTTGTTCACCAACAGAAAGAGATAAGTTCGTCAGTCTGTTTAAAAAATATAAAGATGTTTTCGCCTGGACATACGAATATTTGAAGACATATGACACCATCATCATCAAGCATGTTATCCCCATCAAAGCTGGCGTCAATCCATATCAGCAACCTTTTGAGAAAAATGCACCCAAAATTGGAACCGCTGATCCAGAGTGAAGTTAAGAAATTATTGGATGCTAGAATCACTTTTAAGGTCAGACACTCTGAGTGGGTCTCAAATCTGGTGCCAGTAAGGAAAAAATCTGGAGAAATCAAGCTCTGTGTGGATTTCAAGAATTTAAACCACGCCTTAGACAAAGATAACTATCCTGTTCCACCCATGGAGCAACTGCTACAAATGGTCTCAGGGTCTGAACTATTTTCTTTAGTAGACGGATTCTCAGTCTACAATCAAGTATTAGTAGCTGAAGAAGACAGTTTGAAGACAACATTCAGGACCAAATGGTGAACTTTCGCTTACAGAAGAATGCCCTTTGGGCTTATAAACGCTGGAGCCACATTCCAGAGGGCGATGGGCATATCTTTCCGCGGTTTGATTGGACGTAGTGTGGTGATATACCTTGATGATATTACAATATTCTCAAAGAGGAGAGGAGAACACACGTTCCATCTAAGGCATATTTTTGAACATTGTCGAAAATATGGCATCTCACTCAATCCCAAAAAATGTGTGTTTGTTGTTACAGAGGGTAAGCTGCTTGGTCACATAGTTTCAAATAAGGGAATCTCTATCGATATGGAAAGGATCAAGGCCATTGAACAGATTCCCTTGCCCCATAATAAAAAAGGGATGCAATCGTTTATGGGAACAATAAACTTCGTGCGAAGATTTATTCCTAATTTCGCTCAGATTGTCAAGCCTCTGCAGCAGATGGTGAAGCAAAATGCACAATTCAAGTGGACTGAGATTGAGAAGAACACATTCAGTAAAATCAAAACTCCTGTTGCACATGCACCCTCCCTGAAAATCCCAGATTTCGACAAAGATTTTATTCTGTATACCTTTGCATCCGATGATTCACTAGCAGCTGTGCTTACCCAAAAGGAAGATGGGGGGGATGAATTCCCAATATCTTTCATGAGCACTGGTCTACAAGGGGTTGAATTAAATTACCCAGCAATTGATAAACAAGCTTATGCAGTATTCAAAGCAGTGAAACAATTCAGGCCTTATATATTAAAAAATCAAACCAAGGTGATCGTCCCATACCCAGCTGTAAGGTCCCTTTTTGTACAGAAGGAGTTAGGAGAAAGAAGGGGCAATTGGGTAACGGCACTTCAAGAGTATGAACTCGAGTTCAAACCAGCCTCTATAGTCAAAGGGAAGGGGTTGTGCAAACTGATGACTGAAAATGGCAACAATGACAAACACGCATGGGAAGACGAGGCTGAATTACATTTGATGGATGTATGTCCTTTGTTCACAGCTCCCGATTCTTGGTAAAGGGACCTCGTGCATTAACTACAGGCAGGATTGTTGCCAGAACATTGGAATTCCAAGCAAAGAAGAGCGCTGCGTCTTAAATTAGCTTCCTATCAAATTGTTGAAGGAATATTATTTAGAAAATATTATGACAGAGTGTTGATTAGATGCTTAGAGAAAGAAGAGGCGAAGAAAGTAATGATAGATTTGCATGACGGGCCTGCTGGGGGACATTATTCAGGAGATACCAAAGCTCACAAAATCCTCAGAGCCGGTTACTATTGGCCTATGCTCTTCAAATATGCACACGCACATGTCAGGAAGTGCGATATTTTCCAAAGGTGTAGTGGGAGACAACCTAAAGCAACAACACCCCTAAAGACGGTGATGATCACGGAGCCATTCGAGCAATGGGGGTTGGATATTATTGGAGAAATAAAACCGAATTCCTCCCTACAACACAAGTACATTCTGACCACGACCGATTATTTCACTCCCTGGGTCGAAGCTGTCCCGCTGCACAAAATAAATGAAGACGTGGTCATCAGCTTCCTACAAGATCATATCATGACCAGGTTTGGAGTTCCAGTTTCGTTAGTCTTTGATAATGCTACTTACTTTTCATCAATTAAATTAACTGCTTTTGCTCATGATAAAGGGATAAAATTGCATTATTCTGTGAATTACTATCCACAAGGAAATGGCTTGGTTGAATCCTCTAACAAAAATATGATTAGAATTTTAAAGAAGACTGTAATAGAAAACCAGAGGAGTTGGCACTCAGCGCTACCAAATTCCCTTTGGGCTGATAGAGTCACCCCCAATTCTTCGATAGGAGTGTCTCCATATACCCTTGTGTATGGTAAAGAAGCCATTCTTCCTCCCAATATCATGCTACCTTCTTCCATAATATCTCAAGAATCGATAGGGTCAGATGATGAAGTTTTGCAAATAAGGATATAAAATCTGCTGAAAGCAAAAGAGGCTAGATCTAAAGCCAGAGAGCGCTTTAAGCAACAGCAGGAGGTAATAAAGAGATGGTTCGACAAACATAAGGCAAGAACAAAAGACTTTGAAGTGGGAGATCTGGTTCTCAAGTGGGATCACCCCCATGATGAGAAAGGAAAGCATACTAAATTCCAGCAGTTGTCGGTAGGCCCTTTTCAGATTGCGGCAAAGCTTGGCCCTTCTACTTATAAGTTGCAAGATCTACAAGGGTGGGAAGAGAACTTACCAGTAAATGGTTTGGTTCTGAAGCCTTATTTTTCCTGAGTTTGTTTGAGTTATACTGTCTTGTATATAAATAATCTGGCTTGGTCGTCTTTTGAGTCTTTGAGTCATGAAGTTTGGTTTTGTTTTAGTTTAAATTTTCTGTTTGATTTTAATAACAAGAAGCAAGTTTTGGTTGCATGGAGAGCATTAGAATTCTAGACTAACTAAAATCCTTGATTATAAGACTATGTATTATGGTTTTATTTGATATAATTTCTTCTAGCTTAGCAGTTTTCCTAAATGGCTATGAATGCATTGAAGTCATGCTTAATCCCTATAAAGTAACTCAAGATTAAAGGGTCTGGAATACTATTTCGAGGCTCCATCCATCTCACACTTAAAAGATGTCCTAGGGGGTGACAGCTAAATACCTATGGAAAGGAAGCAAGGTAAACAGTATTTTATATATAAATGATCCCATGCCAAGAATTGAAAGCCAAAAGGCTATGAAAAGTCAAAACTCCTAAGAAAGCAATGTGTATCAAAACAAAGTACTAAATCATATGACTATAAAATTGCCAAAAGTTCCTCTGCGTCTGTGAGCTGAAAATTAAATACATCTCTCACACAAAAGGACACTATGAATAGAGGATCCTGAATAAAAAATTTAGAAAGAAAGGCATGAGGAGGACTCAAAAGGACAAAAGTTCAAAAGCACAAAAAAGTGCAAAATGGCATGGGAATGAGGAACAAATGAATATTTCTGTTTACCAGATGTTACGGTCCTGTGGTGTCCAAGCTGGAAGCTACCCAAAGACAGAGGTAAAAATGAAACTCATACTCTTGGCCTCGAAAGACTTATCTTGATTTTGAAATCTTGGTTTCCATTTTCCTAAATTGGACTACCCTCAATGATCAAAAGTACATATATTGCCTTTTGGGAAATCCATACATCTAGAAGAATTCAACATGGTGGTTTTATTGTTAAACAGTCTGCTACTTAAGGAAGAAATTGTCGAGAGATCTAGGTTCACCGGGTAGTCGCCAATTGTTGCAGCTGCAACTATGTTCCCCAAATTTCTTAAATTTTGGTCCCCTCCTCATGATTTAGCGTTGTCTTTAATCGTTTGGATCCTTGAACCTTTTGGTCGTGCTTTAATTTTGGATGGTTTTTTTGAAGATTACTTTTCGTCCTAGTTTTCAGAAATTGCTCGTGTTTGGGATTGTTGTAGATCGTAGATTTTAGAGTTTATTTTGCTAAGTTGAAAATGGATCAGGCCTTTTTGTCCTTTGCAAAACGTCGTTTCATAGGCGGAATAGTTTTAACCGTTGCTGAATTTTAGAGTCTTTAAGCACTTAGCGTTTTTTTATTTTTGATCAGAGATTTTTTTCATTTTAATCGGAAGCTATATCTTTTTTTGCTTCTGTCGTTGTGGCTCCCAAACCAGCTAGCTACCCAAAGTCTAAAGCGCTCCGCCCTCCAATGCTAGTTGCATGTCCATAGTCTTTTCTCTTCCACCGTTGCGGCTGTGCAAAGATTTCATCTTCCGATACCAACGTCCTTCTGACTTTCAATTGAGAACTTTCCTGCCTGCATCTTAGGTCTTATATTTCCCGACTCCGATAGGCTTAAGTGGTTTCACAGTGTCCGTCACTTTTAAGACCCGCTTATGCAGTGGTGAATGAATCTACCCTTCCGTTGTGAGTATTTTTAGCCGCCGATGAGTTTTCTGTTTTCCGTCGTGGATGATGTCTGTCGAGCCTGTAGGTGGATGAGGTAGTGGTGTCGGCGTTTGTTAAAATTCTCAGATCAAGTGGTGCACCTGGCCATTACTTGTGGATTAGTCGTTTTAGTTGGTTTAATTTGGCGTTTTGTTTTAGAATGCAATCCCGGTGAATGATGCACATTGATTAACTGAAGGAAGATCCAAAATACTTTTCATATTTCTGTGGCGCGAAGGTATAGATAGGAGGCAGGATCTCAAGGGGCACGGGCAAAGTAAAAAAAAAAATTGAAAGAAACCAAGGCACAACACTGAAAGGTCTGTCAGTTACTCAGCTAATCATGTGGCATGTGTAGAAAAGATGAAAAGAGGGATATGAAACGTTCGAAGAACCGAAAAGTCACACGTTTGGGGGGAACCCAAGCGGTCTACTGTTTTGTTTAAATATTTGAAAGTGAGAAGCTACAGGGGCCTTTTCCTTGGGAAAAACTTGTAACTTAATGCTTGTAAGAGGAACTATTTCGTTTTACAACCAGAGACTACAAATTTTTCCTGTTGGAGGAAGTGCTATGTGGAATGTATCAATGCGATTAAATGAGCAATGTTGAATGTGAACTATTTCGTTTTCAGCTGTGTCTCATTAGCTGTAAGAGCGTTCTAATTTCCTGAACCTATGTTCTAGTCTGAATGTTCTTCAGTACCTTTATGATGTTTTTCCACTATGAGTAATGGGAGTTTTAACTGTTGATGAGCTATCTTATCATATATAATTTTATTCATGTTTATATGTTTGGTTTTAAGAACAACTATCTATGATTTGCCATAACACATGAACAGGGGTGCATTACTCATGAATTAATATCTAGCTCTCTAGAGATAGTTTAGTTAGTATTTATTTTCTTGCATGATTTGGATGCTTGTGAGTTCTAAGACGAGAGGTAAGAACCCGCGCATCACATTGTGACTACTCTTTGCATCTTTATCACCCTGCATTGTTAATTAGGCACGTGCATATCATACTTTAAGTAAAAAATACAAAAGTACACGGTGGACCGGGCCGCAACCAGTAAACCCTTTTGTTACTTGACCTACGGTAGCCGGACCGCAAACTGGATAGATTCCCTACACCAAATAGTCACGGGCTAGTTGGGAACGTTGACTGGGGAGAATCCCTTGCTATTGTTGCCTGCGAATTTCCAGGCCTCAACAAGATGCAAGAAAAGTGGAATTGGAATATATATTTATTATAGATATGTATTTCGTGCCTTTCGATTACATGTCACTCTTATGATGAGCTCACTTTATTTAGCACCAGCTCAAGAACAAAGGTAGATCCTCTGATGCCCTAACCTTCGCTGATTTATACAAACATTTTTCAGTTTTTATGGGGCCCAGTTGCATTGATAATAAATGGTTTGTGCTTGATTTGTTGAGGGTTGTTTTTTAGGACCAAAGAAAATAAGCTTCAAAGGGGGGGTTCTGATTTTTCCCCATGCAGACGGTCATGTGGAAAATGGTAGGGTAAGGAACGGGCAGATTCAGGTTCTCAACACCCTAATAAAGGACAAGGCACCCGCATTCAGCGTGTGTATTATGTCCATGACCCCGATAAATTAAAAGGCAATGGCTCTGCGTGAATATGTCGAGGTTTCCCAGGAGGATTCCGAGGTCATCGAGAGCGTGTTGGTTAAGGATGTTTTGTATTCCAGCCAGGGTATTAAGGGTCGTTCGTTAGGTTTGATGAATGATTTGGTTGATGCCTACAAGAATTCAAGAGAAGGTACCATGGATGGTGAAATCCACATGCATGCCTATCATAGTGGTACGCTAGTTCAGGATTTCATGTGAAGGTCGCTGACAAGGGTTTGTTCTTCTCTTTTTGGGATGGTGAGGAGTTGGGTTCTAGAAGGGGAGTTGAATGATATATTTTTGAGTTTTTTTTTGGTTGGGAAGTTGTGAAAGTGGAGGCCTTGTGGCAAGATGGGTACCAACTCCACAATGGTATGTTTTCATCTGTCATACCAGATCCACTTGCAAAGAGAATTTTCAGGATAGGGAAGTCGATTAATTTCCTCTGCGTTTGTTGCAAAGATTAGGGTTGGGAAAATACAACTGTTGAAGTTGCATCTACAACAGGAACCTCAACAATGAGGGATGGTCTTTGCTATGGGGAAACTAAATCATTGCAAATATTGGTTATAGAAGCAGCTAAGAGGATAGATTCTTCTTTCTCCTTTGTTGCAATTTAGGGTTTGGAAGGTTTCAAATTTCAAAGAAATCCCTCTCATTTTCAGAGCTTGTGGGGTATACTTAATCTGCATTTTATAGGGTTGAAATTATTTGCACCATTTTCAGCTCGTCGACATGAAAAAAAAAATATAAAACCCAAGTAACAGATTTCTCTTTCCCCTTTGTAGTGATTTAGGGTTTGGAAGGTGTCAAATTGCAAAGAAATCCATTTTATTTTCAGAGCGTGCGAGGTATACCCAATCTACATTTTATAGGTTTGGAATGTTGTATGTTTTTTAGGATCATTAAACTTTTAGTAGGTTTCATGCATGTTATTAATTCACTATTTTGATGGTGGATCATGACTTTTTTACAGGGCTTATTTTCCCATTCGCGAAGCGATGGCGAATACTGTGATCGAACTTCCTCCTAAATGTGGCTTCAACTTTTCTTTTTCTAGGTGAAATAAAATGATCACAAACAAAGGTGTTCATCCTCCTTCATTCTGCAAGACAGGAATGACCATTGTAGGTCTCGTTTTCTAGGTCAGTTCCACTGTTACTTCTTGGTAGCGTATCTTCACTTGCTTATGTTGTTTGTTCCCTTTTTATCTTCGGTGTCTGATGTTCTATAGAAATTTATTAAACAATTATATTAGATTTAGCTTAGATTTAAGAATGTTCTAGAAGGGTCTTGGAGTGTAAGAACTTAAAAGTGGTAAATGAGCATTCATGAAACATTACACAGATTAGAAAACTGGCAGATAGTATTTTTTTATCGGAAAATATATTTTTAAATATACGAAGATACAGATAATATGGGGTTTATACCAAATTCCCGTTGGATCATGGGATATCTGGGAGCTATTGGTACAAAGGTTGAAGTTTTCTAAAGTGAGAGTGTAGGGATTAAAAGGTTTGGTTGGGTTATTTCTTGGTTTCCAAGGACTAAAAGTATTCAATAATCCCACCAGGATTCAAGAGGTAGATATTTATGAACTGTCCAATTGCAAGTTGGATTACGTTTGGGTTTACTAGAAAGGGTTAGATTTTAAAACTAGCTACATAGGATTTCCTACAGTGGGTTCCCTAACTCAACCTGGAACAAATCCTAAGGCAGTTTTAAAATACACTTTCTTTAGATAACTTTCTTGATTCTATGGGTCAATTTTATTTATTTTTAAGTGGCTTTATCCTTTTGGCCTAATTCGAATCACTTCACGCAACACCAAATAGAATGAATGATGTTATGGTTTTATACAGTTAAGACACTAAATCAAGCAAGGTTAGATGCAAGTTTTTTGTGGCTGGACAATTGAAAATTGCAAGAAAATGGTTGAGTCCTTACACTTTAACCTTTGGTTTTCTCCTTGCCATATCTTTGTTCCACTATATGTACCATCCTCTCTAGTGGGTGGCATTAGGTTCCATACCTGTAATTATTCTACCTATATTGCTACAAAGTTGTGTGGTCATCTTTAATTTCATGCTGGATATCAATGTGTTGATGCTTGTTTCAGGTAATTGATGTAAAACCTATAGAACATTAGGTCTAATTGAAATCTTTTTCCTTTCGATGAATAATCCTATGATGGGTGTATATAATATATTTAAATGGGCTTAATGGGATTGAAACAATTGTGGGCAGTATTGTATTGGGAGATTATTTGGAAGGAGGTTCCATTGTATTCATGTTTACATTAGTTGACTGGCTCAAAAGTAGACTGAGTGACAAGGCGAGGTTAATTTTATTGTAATCCCTAATAGATAATTAAGTATTGCAAATATATGTTTGCCATTTTATCAACAATTCTACTTTGCATTTCCTACCAGGCTCAAGCAGAGATTTTGTATGTTATGAATTAAGCTCCGCAAACAACGTTTGTTGAAGAAACTAGAGAAAAAGTATCCGTTAAGGATGTGGCCATCAACATGGTTTTTTCTATTAAAGCAACAAAGATGATACCACTATGGTATTGTGATGTCTAGAAGTAGTTCACTGGATAAAATTAGGTAGAAAGGAAAATCCTCAGCGGTTGAGAAAGAAGTCGGGGCCCATGTATGGGTTGGCACCATGAATTTGACAGGCAGCATCACAATCTCTTTCCATTCATTGGGTTCATCCTTCATCAAAATATCCTTAACAAGTGACGGAATTCAAGTGGTCCATTTTTAAAATAATTATTGTTTTTTGGAAATTTTTTTTTCTAAAAGACAAGTTTCAATTGATAATCATATTTATTTTATGTTTCTTTTTTCTCCAATAATTATGCCTTTATTGTTTATTGAAAATCTTGGACAAAAAGATATACAACATACTTGGAAAAAGTAGTTCAATATCAACTAGAGAAATTACAACTCAGGTTCATTATCAACTAGAGAAATTACAACTAAAGTTCATATAACTTAAACTTGTTTCTGAAAAGTTCATATAACTGAAACTTGCTTTTGAATTTAGGATTTTTCACACTTAATTATTTTAATCTGATATATTTTTAATATCTACGAACCACCTATTCATTTAAATAAATGAGATATGAATAAATATTAAATTATTTTGGATAAAATTAGTCACAATAAATTTTCTTGGTACTTGTTCCATCATTGTTTTGGAATTTAATGCGTCTTCTTGAAAGAAAACCAGAAAACCATTATAGCTGAAACCCAGAGGATTTATGATGAAAACACTACTGATTTTTTTAGATTTTCTAATGAAAACGACCTAATTTTTCCCTATATTGTGCATGAAGGAAAATAATTAACGTGTGTAAAAAGGTGAAGAACTCACACAATTGTTGATTTATGTGCTCAATCGAGCCACTCTTAGCAGACATTTTGATTGAAAAATGATAAAATACCATATTGTATTCAAAATATTTTCAATATTTTGAAAATTATCATGGAATTCCAACTGTTAAAAATGAATCAGAACTCCAGTGCATTGTTGTGAAATAAGACATTATAGTCCAAACACAGGATTCTGCATAAGATGAGAAAACTAATTAGAAATGGTCGAGGTTAGCAAACCATTTCCAATATCCATACAGGTGCAAAGTAAAACCACAATTAACAATGTTATATGCAAATTCTTATGATTTTCAAGAATATTTTTTATCCTTGACCCACACATTGTCTTGGGGGGATATTCCAAATTTCCAGTGGAGACTACTTTATCAACAATTTGACAATTTGGAAAAAAGAATAATATCACATTCCTACATAATAACAAATATAATGAAAATGTCATAATTGCTTTATCATGCAGGATTAGAGGCGTTTCTATAAAGTAAAAGTGCTAAGATATCAAGCAAAGAAACAATTTATTAAGACTTTTATGTTTAAAACAAAAAAAAAAGTAATTTATCTATGAAATAAAATCACTCTTAGTTATTGAGGCTTAAAATTGAAAATAATTGGAGTTTTAGGATTCCAAAACGTTACCTTCCCCATTGTCTTAAGCTCTTAGCGCTATAAATAGGTACTTCAACAAAGGGAACAAGGTTAGAGTCCAAAAGATAAGGAAAAAACACCAAAACTCTATTCATTGGTGTGAGAGGGTTTAATGTCTCATGCGAAGGTACTTTTGTAAACATAGAGGAGAGATACTATTTTTTCTATAAAGCTAATTCAGTTTCATTTTCCAATGATTTAATGAGGAGAATGATCCTGCCTCTATAGTGTTAATATTTCATATTCCTAGCTAGATATCATTAGTATTTAATCCAATTTCACATCAATAGCATATGCAAAATCACTAAAAGAAACACAATCACAAGATAGACACAGATTTATCCTGGGAAACCCTCAAGGGGAAGAAAGCCCAATGAAACTTCCTCTATATAGATGTATAAGATAAAACCCCAAAACAGGTGCACCTTCTCCTTGTTTGTATGTATCTCTCTCTCTCCTATGCACTATACACAAGTGAGTGTGTGTGTTCAAATGAGGAACAAAACTCCTCTATTTATACTCTTTTTGTCACTTGAATTTTACCCTATCAAGTCGACCCCAACAAACTTACTTGGTTGACTTCACCTAGGAATACACAAAACAGTATTGTATTATATTCAATAGGGTACTATTGACCCGACTTACAATGGAGATTAGAATTCATGACTATATGATGACCAAATACAATAATAATATCCCGATGGAGGAATAAGACATCTCCCTTGGGTTACATCAATAAAATACATTTAGAATATTCTTCAAAGTTACAATATTTCAACACTCCCCATTAATGAGAAGGGTATTCTACTGAAAACAACATCATCAACTATAGGAGTAAGGAGAGAGATCATCTTCAACAGTATCACGGTAATACATCTATACATCATAGGAAGTTTTCAACAATCGTCAACAACTTGAACATATTTATTATCTTCAATACTAGAACATAATCTTCTACAACACCGAGTATTCATCTTCTGCAGCACTCGATCACTTTATCCTTTGAAACAACACTTTTATCTTCATCTTCTTTCAGCACTCGATCACTCGATCCTTTTCATCAACACTTTGATATTCATCTTCTTATAGCACTCTATCCTTTGTGGCAGCACTTTGATCACTCAATCCTTTTCAGCAACACTTCAATCTCTTGATCCTTTGCAGAAACACTTTGATCACTCAATCCCTTGCAGTAGTACTTCTATCAATCGTTACTTTTTTGCAACACTACCTACAGTACACACGATCTCTTTACAGGATGATCAATCCCTATCAATTTTGGACATAGGTCCAAGGATGATGCAATCCTCATTAGCCTACTCCCCCTTAACAAGGAGGGTCCATACCATCGACCGTTTGGATCATCCAAAAATGAATGCAGGACCATATCATCTGCAAATGAAAGTAGATCTCGTCCGCAAATGAATGCAATACCACATCCCCTACAACTAAATGTAGATATCGTCAGCAAATGAATGCAGGACCACATCATCGGCAACTGAATGCAGGACTCATCATAGACCATCCTTAGCCTGTTAGATCTATGACCACTCTCAGGAGAGTGTTATTTTCTATGGAATCATCCTACAAGTGAATGTAGGATCACTCTCTAGAAGAGAGTATCATATGCAAACGAATGCATATCTCTTTCACAAATGAATGTCAGACCTATCATCCACAAATGAATGCAAGACTCAGCATAGACCATCCTTATCATGTTAGAAAAGGACCACTCTCAAGAGAGTGTTATTTTCTACAGCATCATTCTACAAGTGAATGTAGGATCACTCTCCAGAAGATAGTATCGTCTAAAGGACCATCCTCAATCGGTAAGGGCTAGGACCATACTCATTAAGAGAGTATTCTTGTCTGCAAGACCATCCTTAAAAGAGGATAATATCATCCACAAGTGAATGTTGAACCTCATCAGCATCTGTGGGCGCACTTGGTCTTTTATGTACTGGAGCATCACTGCCATCCCATCCTCAATGACGGTCTCATCATCACTCCCCATTTCTAGTGAGGACCTTTCAGGTTACACCAATATTGTCATGAAAGTATTCAAACTTTACTCAAGATAGAGGCTTGGCCATTACATCAACAACTTGATCATCAGTACTCACATACTGGAGTTTTATATCTCCCTTCTGTACCATGTCCCTTATGTAAAAATATTGAATTTATATGTTCTTTGATTTATCATGGAGCACAAGATTCTCTATCATCTTTATACAACTCTAGTTGTCACATATAATCACTGTGGAGTCCAACTCCAAGTCAAATAGACATGGCATCAACTTCCGAAGCCATATGGATTCAGAACTAGCAAAACATGCTGCTATGTACTCAGCTTCAGTCATGCTGAGAGAAACACTGGATTGTTTCTTGCTAAACCATGAGATCATGGTAGATCCCAGATAATAACATCCACCTGAGGTGTTCTTTATGTCTACGACACTTCCTTCCCAATCTGAATCTGTATATCCATACAATCTGTATTTATGATCTCTATCACAGTATAGTCCAAATCCTATCATACATTTCATGTACCTCATCACATGCTTTGCAACTATCATGTGAAGACGTCTGGGTTTAACTAGATACTGGCTCAGGAGTTAGGGTGTTTACAACAAAGCATATATCTGGCATGTTATTCATCAAATACATCAACGACCCACTAATCTGTCTGTACTGAGACACATCTACTAACTTTGATGATTCATCAGATAACAACTTTAGTTTGGTATCCATGGGTGTGGCCATGGATTTGCAATCCAACATATCAAATACTTTTCATATTTCCACTGTATACTTTCCCTTTTGGGCTCTACCTCACTTCCAACCCTAGAAAATAGTGCATCAATCAAAGATATTTCATCTTGAATTCTTCAGCAAGCCTCTTCTTGAAATATGTAATTTGTTTCTCATTTCCTGTCAGGAATAAGTCATCCACAAATAGTAATAGTATGGCAGGTTCATCATCCATAACCTAAGGTAAAGGTTAGGGTCGGATTGACTCTTGGTAAATCCCAAGCCTGTCAAGAAGCTTTCTATTCTTCCATACCAATCTCTAGGATCTTGCTTCAATCCATACAGAGCCTTCTTCAACTTACATACATGGAACCCTCTATCTTCTAATTCAAACCCTTGTGTATGTTCAATGTATACTTCTTCCTCAATCACACCATTCAGGAAGGTTGTTTTTACATCCATCTTGTGTAGATTCCACTTCATCATGGATGTAAGTGCCATGATGGTTCTGATGGAAGTGTACCTTTCTACTGGCACAAATGTATCTTCATAATCAATTCCCTCTTTCTGAGAGAATCCTCTGTGTTGGAATTATGATAGGTATTGTGTTCATATGGAAATAAAGAAGACTGTGATGTGGTTGTCATTGATGGAAACACATAGTTCCAAGCATATGATCCAACATCAAGGAGGACAGATAAGTAACATACATAGAAGAATCGACGGTTATGGATGAATTCCACAAGATAAAGGTGTAGTAAAATTATCAGTCCCGCAAAGATTAGATGAAGATCTCCACTTGATCTCAGATCAACGGAAAAAGAAGAATACCCAAAGATTAATGGTCAAAGATGAGTTTCGCAATGCGAAGTTGCGGGAGTTGAATTACAGAATCCCATCTTTGGAAAAGTAAAAAGGAGGATCCACAATCTGCAATTCAATTGCAGAAAGGACTGTTGCGGCCACAAAATTGTGGAAGTCAATTTTGGAATTTAGGAACTTCTGCAATCCGCAATCCACAATTTCGGAAAGAATCACGCGGAAAGAATATTACGGAACTAGAACTATGGAAAAAGATTTATGGAAGTCAATTTTGGAATTTGGGAGTTTCCGAATATACAATTGTAGAAAGAATCTTGCAGAACTAGAACTACGAAAATAGATTTGCGAAAACGTCGTTGCGGAAACTCAGAATCGAGGGGAGACTAAGGTTGTAGAAGCAAGTAATCTATCTTGTTGCTTCTTCATGAATTTTTGGAATGCAAGGGAAAATTGATTCGAGTAGTTATGAATTCAAGAACCCGATGGAAAATGGAAAATGATGTCTATATTGCTTATTGATTGGGTTCCTTTCCTGTTATGAGTCATTGAACGGGTTTTGATCAATTATGAAACTAAAAATTCAGGCATACAAACAAGTGAAGGGAATAAATACTGGCATGCATAAAAGGATGGCAGAGAGAGGATTATGTGTGTGTGTACTCTGAATGCAGAGAGATGGTGCATGGACCGTTGTCGAAGGGCGTGATTGCAGAATGAAAGATAACTCTGAGTTCTTTCAAGAATATGTAGAACAGAGATAGTGAGAGGAGACAAGTTTGAATAAGCATATACATAAGTAGATTAGAAAGTGTAATAGAGTTGGTAAGCATAGTTACATGCTTAAATATAAGGAACAAGGGTGGTAGGGTGGTGCTAGGAAAACCATGTTTTCTTCTATGTACAAGTTGGAGCCTGTACAAGTGGAAGTGGGTTCTCCCACTCAGTAGTAGCTAGAGAATTTCATTTTTTAGTGGGTGCTAGAAAAACATGAGGGTTGGTGCTCTCTACAAGTAGGCACTTGTAAACTGATGTTGTAACCTAATTTGAGTAGGTAGTCAAACAAGGATGATGTAAATGATTTGGAGCTTCTTGACACTCTAAGAAGAAAGGTTTTTGTTAAAATTTGTTTGTCTCTATCATGTGTGTGATTGATGATTATCATTCCTTTCACTATGCTTGCTACATCACCATGACTGTAAATTTGTGATCAATAGTAATGGTTTAAAAATTGGATATTGTTTAAGCTTAGAAATAACTAATTCACCCCCCCTCTTAGTTATTTGAATAATCTCAACAACCAGTATCAGATCAGGTTCTTTTTATTTAAAGGTAAGTCTATAAGCTTAAACATGAAAATTCATGAAGGGAATTTAACCAATAAGGTTCCTCTGTTTGATGTAACAAATTTTTCCTTCTAGAAGGTTAGAATGAGAACATATCTAATGTCCTTAGGTGCTAATGTTTGGGATGTAGTAGACATTGGCTATGTAAATCCAGTTGTGTTAGCCTCCAAAGATGACACGTTGGAATTTAGTTTTAACGCAAAGGCAATGAATGTTATCCTGAGTGGTCTTGCAGAAGCTGAGTTTGTTAAGGTGATGCATCTTGAATCTGTAAAAGAGATGTCGGACAAAATTATAAGTAGTTATGAAGGAAATGAGAAAGTAAAAGATTCCAAATTACAGACATATAAACTAAAATTTGAATAGCTAAAGATGAATGAGGATGAGACTGTTAGTAAATAATTATTAAGAGTAGAAGAAACCATGAATGCTATGAAAGGTCTTGGTGAAAATATTGATGAAGCACCTGTTGATGCTTGGAAAATCACAGGTAACAATAGTAGGGATTCTCCCCAATAAATGTTCGCAATTAGCTCGTTATTGTTTGGTATGGGGAATCTATCTAGTTTATAGTCTGGCTACTATAGGTCAAGTAACAGTTAAAATGCTTTAGTGGTTGCGGCCTGGTCCACCGTTTAGGTGTATTTTTATTTTTTTTTATCTTTATGTATGATGTGCAAGTGCCTAAGTAAATGTAGGTGATAGAGATAACAAGGAGGGTCACAACGTGATGCACAGGTTCTTACCTCTCGTCTTACCTCTCTCGCTTCTAAATCACAAATAAAGAAAACTAACTAAGACTAATTAATCTATCCCTAGGGAGAAATACTGTAATTAATGGTGAGTAATATATTGTATAACATGTATTAAATAAATTACAAATAGTTGTTAACATTTCTGAACACATGAATATCAATAGACAGATGAACAAAGAGATAGCTCATTATTAATTAAAACATTTATTACTCAACTATGATTGTGGAAATTTCACAGAAATAAACAAGAGCACATTCACAACATGAAAGAATTCATAAGTTAGAATGATCTCACAGTTCATGGAAACAAGCTAAAACATAAATAGTTCACATCCAACCAGCCCATGGAAAAAATTTGAAACTCCACAATGCTTTATCTAGCCGAAAAGTATAACTCTTTTTTAATAAAATGATTTAGTTCTCCTTGCAATAATATTGCACCAAGATCGTCTCAAGAAAGGTCCCTCACTACCTAAAACTTGCCTATATTTATACAGAAAGCAAAAACTCTTGGGCTGCCCCTTGCTACCTTTTGGGCTTCCAACCTTTCTTTTACAAGAATTTTTCTTGTAGCTTGTGCACAAAAATAAATATAATATATTACATTATTTATCAATATTTCAAAATATCCCACTAGGAGGGCCTAGCTTGTTCGTTCATGAAATTTCTCCATATATTTGCCTCGGCTGCTATATTCTCAAAACCAGAAGGTTTGAGAAATATGATAGTGATTTCGTGTTGAGCAACCTGGGTTTTTATACTCGCTATCCTGGTAGGAATCGACTGCAGTTGGTCTTCTAGAAAGTAGATTCTCATAGCTGCATGTGCTACTTCAGTCTTTAGAATATTTTCATCCAACTCCTTGACTCGTTGGATGGCTTGTTCATATTCATTGCGTTTGTCCTGTAAATGTTTCAAAAACATTTCATGTTCTGGTAATGATTCCAATCTCTTCACAGTAGAGGTCTGACACTGATTATAGGTCAGGAGCACTCTCCTACAAAATTCAGCACAGGAACCCTGTGTTCTCTTCACTGCCTTCTTTAATTCTTCTACTACGTTAATGGAAAACTCAATTAGCTCATACTCTTTCTTTATTGTCTCCTGATCTTTGACAAATATATCTGCAGGAGATTCTTTGTTTGCTTCTACCCAAGCCATCCTTCCCCGCAGAGTCTCTAAAATATCCTGGATTCTATCCAAAAAATATGAGGCTGTACTTACAATCTCTTCTCATAAGGCCTTGTCCTGAAAATTTTTGCCTAGGATCATCATTTTCTTCACTGTCTCTACCAAGTCTAGACCTAACTCCTTTAACCAACCTTCAGTTAGATATGTCTGTGGTGTTGGTAGATGATATGCCATGGACACATAAGCAGGGATGTATGCGGCATAACCTTGTTTCTCAGTATTATCTAGGATCATTCTTGTTACATCTTCCCTGGAAAGAATCCAATATATCGCTTCTGAACATGGAAATAGCTTAGGCATGGTAGCCACTTTCATCAGAGTTGACCTCTTAATATTTGTAAATATGTGCATGTATTCAAAACCAGCATCAAGGACACTTTGGATTGAAATCATTCTATACAATTCTCTCCACTTGTATTCTGGTTCAACCCCAGTAGTAGATTTAGTGTCTTCATAAATGAATTCTACCTTGGTTATCACTTCTACTTCAAGTTCCTCTTCAGCCACTTGGGATTTCTTCTTCTGTTTCCTTGGCATATTGTTGTACTGGAAATCAACCTGCAATAGTCATGCAACATGGTTTCAGTCTAACAACTGGTAAAATAATAGACAAGAAAAACATACAACCATTACCCCTTCTTCGATATGCATGTTGGAAATTTATGTTAATACATAGTCCGCATAATGAGATATTTTAACAAAGAAAACCCTACAAAATTTCTACCCTCTAAATTTGCTCAAAAATTCAACTATCTCAAAACCCTAATCTAGAAATTTTTCTTTAACTTATACAGGCACTTTGATTTGAAGCAAACTCATCCCACCGCTGCATATACAAGAATCCCCAAAACCCCTATTACTTTCATCCAACTTCCTAAACTGACGTGAAAACTCATCTCCAAAAAACCCTAATTAGCTGCGCGGCCATCCTGAGTCCCACAGGAAACTAATGCTGTAGGGGACATGGATTTCTAACCTCAGGTTGAACATATAACAACCAAGAATAGCATGGCGTAGATGGCGAAACACTGATCTGCACCATGCCCTAAATCCTCGCGCAATTTTCACAGGTACACTCATGGCGGACAGCCTAAAAATCACCGACCAAAGAAAATGCTCAGAAAAAATAGGTTGAGCCCTTAATAATAGATAAAATCATTGCAAGAAAATAGTACTATGTATAAGGAAACCTAAACCTATCGTGAACTTCACCCCATCCACCTGGTGGTTAAAATTAACAAAAATCAATCCAAAGAAACAAAGTTACAGACAAATCCTACCTGGCAATGGCGATGCGGCTAACTTGGGTGAGAAAAACCTTCCACGGGTGCAGAGTAGGATGAATCAAGTCTTGAAAACTGTGTGCACACAAGAGGAAGGGAGGCTTCAACGGTGAAAATGACAAGGAAAAACCCCAAAATGACGTTATATAAGCCTCGACCGGTTGGAGACCTATCGACGGGAACACAAAATTTTTAACCATGAATTAGACACATAGTCCTAAAGCTACCTGCAATATTGGACGCGAATGAAACTACATACCCGACATCGCATAAGAAAAAAAATCAGAAATCGGTAGCACTATTTACTGATTTTTGGATCCGCTTGCTACTAGTCTTCCGCAATGTCGGCATCAAACTGCTCTACCAACCTGGGATTTGGAACCCAGTAGGACTAATCCCTTCGGAATCAGTAGAGGAAACATGAAGACCTCAAATTAGCTTAGGACTATATCTCCGCAACGTCGGGCGATGGACAAACTAACAGCTCCGGTTTGATCCGGAAAACCAACCCGAGCGATATTTCCCAATTAAATGGTTATTGGAATAGGATAGATGAATGGACATCCAATTCGTCGGATCCGCTTTGTACTAAGGCGTCGGAACCTTGGCAGAAAAAATACGAAGTATAGACAAACTTACTCCCGGCGCAGCGACAAAGACCTCAGAAGGCTCCAATCGAAAATCTAGTTGACTGAGTATCCGATATAGACATGCAAAAGACCAAGTTTTTTTTTCAAAAAATTTCTGATCCCTGGGAAAACTTGGGTCAAAATAAAACATTCGTAGGCCGTCTAGATGCTAGAATATAAAAAAGGGGGACCCTAAAAATCAAATTTTTTGGGGGAAATAGTTGCAGGTGCAACAATTAGCAACTACTTGGCAGACACAGATCTCTGAACAACTTTTTCTTTGATAAAACATATTGTTTTGATGGTACCACTTTACTAGATTTCTTCAATATATCTGGATTCCCAAATGCGAGATTTATGCACTTTAACCATTGATGATAGTCCATTTTAAGAAGGGGAACCAAGATTTCAAAGTATGGATAACTCTTCTGAGGCTGAGAATATGAATTTTATTTTACCTTTTCCTTTTGGTGACTTCCAACTTAGACACCACAGTATCATAACATATGGTAAACAGATATATTTGTTTGTTCTTCATTCCCATGCCAATTTGCACTTTTTATGCTTCTGGACTTTTAGACCTTTTGAGTCCTTCTGATTGCTTTATTTCTGAATTTTAATTTAGGTTCCTCTATCCATAGTATCCTTTTATGTGAGATATATTTTAATTTTAACTCACGGACGGAGAAGAAATTTGGCAATCTCATTCATACTAACATGGTTCAGTACGTGTTTTTGATACATATTGTTTTTTAGGATATTTTGACTCTCATTAGCATTTTGGATTTCAATTTATGGCATGGGATCATTTAAATATAATACATTTTTTACCTTGCTTCCTTTCCATGGGTCTTTTGCTGTTACCCCCTAGGACATCTTTTAATGTGAGATGAATGAAGCCTCAAAATAGTACTTTGGACTTTTCTATCCTTAGTTATTTCACAAGGATTAAGCAAGACTTCAATGTGTTCATAACCATTTAGAAAATCTGCTAATCTTGAATAATTTTTTTTAAACATTATATGAGTCAATAGTAGGAAGTCTTGTGATAAAAAAATTTAGTTAATCCAGGATTCTGATGAACTCCATACAACCAAAAGTCGTGCTGTTTTATTGAAACATAAGCAAGTAAAAGTAAATATAAATCTGATCTAAAGTAAGCAACAAACCAAAACGTTTATTTATGTACAAGAAAACAAACACAAAACGATCAAGAAAAATAAGGATTGAGAACTAAACCATTTAATGGTAAGTTAACCTCCCACCCCTATAAGTCTTGCAACTTGTAAGCCGAGGGGCCTAGCTTTGCTGCAATCTGAAAAGGGCCTACCCATAACTGTTGAAAATTAGTGTGATTTCCCTTCTCATCGTGCGGGTGATCCCACTTAAGAACCAGATCTCCTACTTCGAACTCTTTGTTCCCAAATTTGTGCTTGTCAAACCAATGCTTCACCATCTCTTGTTGATGCTTAAACCTTTCCCGGGCTTTGGACCTAGATCTCCTACTTCGAACTCTTTGTTCCCAACTTTGTGCTTGTCAAACCAATGCTTCACCATCTCTTGTTGATGCTTAAACCTTTCCCGGGCTTTGGACCTAGACTCTTCTGACTTCAACAGATTATAGATTCGGATTTGCAGAATTTCATTATTAGTACCCCTAGACTCTTGGGCTATTATGGAAGATGGAAATAGAATATTAGGAGGGGGGACAGCTTCTTTTCCATAAACGAGAGTGTGCATTAGAGGAAATTTCAACTCAAAATTCGCCTCCTAAGAAAAATTAATAAAATAATAGTTAAAATAATAAAATAAAAAGAAAAACTACTTTTTTGTTCGTATTTGCGACATATCTCCCTATGTTTTTACTCAAATTTCGATCGAGAGAGCTCATCGGATGCAGAATTAAATTCCGCATCCAACGAGTACCCACTCGGCATACTTTTTATGGGCTGCGCTACCCCAAAAACAAGAAATATCTGAAAAAATGTGATGATGACATCATCATCACATTTTTCAGGTATTTCTTATTTTTGGGGTAGAGAAGCACATCAAAAGTATGCCGAGTGGGTACTCGTTGGATGCGGAATTTAATTCTGCATCCAATGAGCTCTCCCGATCGAAATTTGAATAAAAACACAGGGAGATATGTCGAAAATACGAACAAAAAAAGTAGTTTTTTTTATGATACCTATCCCCAAATTTATATTAAAAATTTGTTTAAGAGGTGCTCCCTTTTTGAATTTTAAAGCATTTTGATTAGCTGAAACATGATGACATGGAATTTGTATTATTTTTTGAAGGCCCATTTTAAATTGAAATTTCCTCTAATATGATGGTGACACACCTAAGGAATTCTTGGGTATGACTCTATCAGCCCAAAGAGCATTAGGTAAAGCTAAATGCCAACTCCTTTGATTTTATATCACTGTTTTCTTTAAAATTCTAATCAGATTTTTGTTTGTAGATTCTGCCAAACCATTTCCTTGTGGGTAATAATTTGCAGAATAGTGCAGCTTGATTCCTCTTTCATTAGCAAATGCAGTTAATCTAATAGAAGGAAAATAAGAAGCATTGTAAAAAACCAGGGAAATTGGAACCCCAAACCTGGTCATAAATGGTTCTGCAAGAAATCCATAACTGCATCTTCATTTACTTTCTGTAGCGGTATGACCTCTACCCATCTGGTGAAATAATCAGTTCACTGTCAGAATATACTTGTGTTGCAATGAGGAATTTGGGTTTATTTCCCTGATAACGTCAATTCCCCATTGTTCAAATGGTTCTGAGATAATTACTAGTTTCAATGGTCCTGCTACTTTAGCTTGTCTTCCATCGCTTCTTTGGAAAGTATCACACTTTATAACATGAGCATGAGCATCTTTAAACAACGTTAGCCAATAATATCCATCCCGAAGAATCTTATGTGTTGTTGTGTCTCCAGAAAAGTGACCTCCAACAGCTCCATCATGCAATTCTGCTACGACCTTCTTTGCATCTTCTTGTTCCAAGCATCTGATAAAGACTCCATCATAGTTCTTTCTAAATAGCACTCCATCAATGATCTGATATAAATTTGATTTCAGACGTAATGCTCTTCTTTGCTTGGGTCTCCAATGCTCCGACAAATACCCTTCTTGGAGATAATGGACTAGATCCCGATACCAGGAGTCTGGAGGTGTAAACAAAGGACATACATCCACCATGTGTAGTTCATCTTCATTATCCCAGCTGATATCTTCATTATTTTGACCTTCAGTCATTATTTTACAAAGTCCTTGTCCCTTAACTATGGTTGTTGGTTTGAATTCAAGATCATATTCTTGCAAAACAGTCACCCATTTACCTCTTCTCTCTCCCAATTCTTTTTGCACAAAAAGGGATCATACTGATGGGTGTGGGAGTATTACTTTGGTGCGATTCTTCAGTATGTATGGCCTGAATTGCTTTACCTCCTTAAAAACTGCATAAGCTTGTTTATCAACCACGGGATAATTCAATTCATCCCCTTGCAGACCAGTGCTCATAAATGATATGGGGTACTCATCTCCCCCATCCTCTTTCTGTGTAAGCACAACTGCTAATGAATCATCAAAAACAAAAGTGTACAGATTAAAATCCTTTTTAAAATTTGGACTTTTGAGTGATGGTGCATGAGCAATAGATGTTTTTATCTTGCTGAATGCATTCTTCTCCAAATCAGTCCATTTGAACTGCGCACTCTGTTTAACCATTTGTTGCAAAGTTTTGATGATTTGAGCAAAGTCTGGTACAAATATTCGCACAAAGTTGATTGTCCCCATAAAAGACTGCATACTTTTTTATTATGGGGTAAAGGGATCTGCTCTATGGCTCTAATCCTCTCCAGGTCTATGGAGATCCTTTTTTTAGAAATGACACGACCCAGTAGCTTTCCTTCTATGAGTGCAAACACACATTTCTTGGGATTTAATGAAATGCTATATTTCCAGCAACGCTTGAAAATCCGTTTCAAATGAAATGCATGCTCTTCTCTTTTTTTTGAAAATATTGTAACATCATCTAGATAAACCACAACACTACGGCCAATCAGACCGTGAAAAGCTATATCCATAGCCCTCTGGAACGTAGCTCCAACATTGATAAGTCCAAAGGGCACCCTCCTATATGCAAAAGTTCCCCACTTGGTTCTGAAAGTGGGCTTGAGCCTGTCCTCTTCTACTACTAATACTTGATTGTAACCGGAAAATACATCTAATAGAGAGAACAATTCAAAACCTGAGACCATCTTGAGTATTTGTTCCATGGGTGGGACAAGATAATTATCTTTATCTGATGCACGATTAAGATTTCTAAAATCTACGCAAAGTTTGATTTCACCAGAATTTTTCCACACTGGTACCAAATTAGAGACCCAGTCTGAATGTCTGACTTTAAATATGATTTTAGCATCTAGCAGCTTTTTCACTTCGCTTTGAATTAGTGGTTCAAGCTTTGGATGCATTTTCCTCAACGGTTGCTGATAAGGTTTGACTCCAACCTTGATTGGAATCACATGTTGTATGATTTTAGTGTCATACGTCTTTAGATCTTCGTAAGTCCAAGAAAATACATCTTTATATTATTTGAATAAGGTAATGAATTTACTCCTTTCGTCGGGTGAACAACACTTCCTCAAATCTACATATTTGGGTTCAGCTTCAGTCCCTAAATTTATCAGCTCGAATTGTAAAGACGAGCTTTGAGTCTTGACATTTGCTGGCTTTCTGAACTTGTTATCTAAATCAAACATTTTTTCCAAGGTCCTAACTCCTTTTGGAATGAAATTCCTGAACTTTAATTCCGCTTGATGTTCTTTGTCATCTATTAGCGTTCCTTTGAAAGTATCATGATTCATAAAACACTCCAAGATTTGTTGATCATTGTAAAAAACCCTTAGATTTGTGATGTTATCTGGAACAGAAGGCCTGAAAAGTAATTCAATAAATCATCTACTATTTGAACGTACTAATCTAGCAGCTGAGGTAGCTAGTAAGTCAGCTGCTACATTCTTTAATCTAGCAATTGACACAATATTGAATGCATGAAAATTTATCAGTAAATACCAAACTTCATTTTGGTAAGCTTTCAAATGTGATGAAATGCAGTGTATTTTGTTTCGAATTTGCTTAACAACGATTTTAGAATCTCCATATACTTTCATATTTTTTACTTTCAATTCTATTTCTTTTTTAAGTCCCTGAACTAGTGCTTCGTATTAGGCTGTGTTATTTGTGCATTTGAATTCTAACCTACACGAAAAAAAATGTTTATTTTTTTCTGGATCAATTCGGACATAGCCAGCTCCTGATCCTTCCAATGTTTTAAAACCATCAAAATACAAAATCCAAAAACTTTCTACTCCTACTGGATTTGAATTGCTAACTACATCTGAAACTAAATCTACTATGTTACAATCAAACTCATCAACCCATGAAAATTGAAGGAGATCAGGATGGATATCAGGTATACTACTGGCTTCTTCAACTTGGTAATTTCTCGGTTCCAGTTCAATGAAATAGTTTCCCAACATATAGTTTACTGGTTCATTTTTTCCTTCTAACTGAGTCACATTATATTTCATTTGAGGCTCTCTTAACACTTTTATCTGATTTTGACATCCTTTAAAAGGAAACCATAAATGTGACCAATCTGATGCAAAATATCCTTCTAACCTTGCTGACCAATCTCAGCTCAAAACCAAAGCATAAGCATATGGGATGTCTGCTACGACAATGTCTATGTACTGGCGTACCCTCTCATCTATGGATAAATGAATCAGAACATCCTCCATTTCTCCTATTACTTTTACTATTGTTTTGTCTAATTGAAGAACTTGTCCAGTGGTTGGTTTAGGTTGACCATTTATTTTCTTGTAGACTGAAAGTGGCATAACATTGAGTGATGCTCCTAAATCTACTAAACAGTTATGCACATTATAGTTGAAAATTTCAAAGGTTAGAAGGAATGCTGGAGTTTTATACTTAGATTTCCCTCCTAAAATCGCCTCACCAATCTCTTCCTATGGTTGGTTGTCAATGGGAGGTTCCTTCTCAGGTGTCTCAAGTGCTTTTAAAAGATTCTCCTTTTGCTGAGGTAAATTGCACATTTCAAACAATGATATATTTTCTTTAGCCTTTTTAATGTCTTCCACAACATCATATATCATCTCATGTTCCTTGAGATTATTCTTGACATTTTCAGTTTTATCTGTAGTAGGCTTTACAGGTGTATCAACTTTATTAGGATCCTGACTTGAAATGACAAATTCAAGTATTTTATCAATTGAAGTGTTGTTTTTTATCTTCATGTTTTCTTGAAGTTTCTTAATCTTTGGAAATATTGAATTATCTTCTTTTAACGGATTATGAATTCTTGTTGTTACATTAGTCTCTGGTGTTTCTTCTTTGCTAGGGAGGTCTTCATCTTCCATGTTAAACATAGAAACACAGTCCCATAAAACCAAGGTATCTTCCTCTTGTGTTTTTGTACGTTCATGATCTTTCCCTTTCTCCTCCTCAGTTTCTATCAGCTTGGAATCCAATAATTGGTTCATTACTAATGTCATAGAATTAATCCATTATGGACAATTCTTCTCAGAATGAGGTTGTTGATGGAAAGTGCAAAAATTATCCATTCCTACATTGATCAAATTCATTGTTGAAGGACTGTGTGGCCGAGGTTTAAGTTGACTGTTTTCTTCTCTTTTTTTGTAATAAGGATTATATTGTTTGTGAGCCTCCTTTTCTTTTTCTAAATCAATCACGCGGTTTTACAATCCCATCTAACTCCTGTGATCATTCATCCTTAGGTTTAGTGAATAATAATGGATATTTGTTTCCATAAGTTCTTTCATCTGACTTCGTAGGATAATGCTCTATACTCTCCAATTTTTCCTCTACCTTCTCAGCTTCTTCATAGGTTTCTACCAATGTGGGTCTAACCGATCTCTTGGCAAACATGGCTATATCTGGACCAAGGGATGCGGTATAGTACTTAATCAGGGCATGCTCAGATGGTTTGTCAGTTGCACCGAAGTTGTTTAAGTAAGTAACAAATCTTTGAGTGAAGTTATGTACTTTTTATTTCTTCTACTTCTTTAGAGCAATTAACCCTTTCATTAAAGCTGCATGAGTTTTCTGGATCCCGTATTTACTTTTGAACAGTCTCTCAAAGATATTCCAATTTGTGATCGAATTTGCGAGTAAGGCAAAGTACCATGAAGCTGCTTTTCCTTTCAGGGTATGAGGAAACAATCTACAGACTACATCTTCATGTTCTATTGCTAGTAGCCCCTCTAAATCCAAATAAAATATCTGCAAATGATCATCTACAAGAATTCCTTCACTTGGTTCAAACTTGGGTAACATTTTGTCAAAACTCAAAGGCAAATCATGTAATGGAGGCATCATATTTAAAGGAGATCTAGCTCTCCAAGCAGGTTGTGGAGGTGGCTCATTTGCATTTACATTGACCATGATTCTGAGTGGAGTATGAGGTGGGGACTGAACAGGGGTCTGAAAATATTGATGAAATGCTATGAAATTTCTTGGTGAAAATATTGATGAAAGCACCTATTGAGCCCTGGAAAATTGTAGGTAACAACAGTAGGGATTCTCCCCAATAAATTTTCCCAATTAGCTCGTTATTGTTTGGTATGGGGAATCTGTCTGGTTTACGGTCCGGCTACCGTAGGTTAAGTAACGGTTAAAATTCTTTACTGGTTGCGGCCTGGTCCACTGTTTAGGTGTATTTTTAGTTTTTTATCTTTATGTATGATGTGCAAGTGCCTAACTAAATGCATGCGATAGAGATAATGAGGAGGGTCACAATGTGATGCGCAGTTTCTTACCTCTCGTCTTGCCTCTCTTGCTTCTAAATCACAAATAAAGCAAAACTAGCTAAGACTAATTAATCTATCCCAAGGGAGCAATACTGTAATTAATGGTGAGTAATATATTGTATAACATGTATTAAGAAAATTACAGATAGCTGTTAACATTTATGAACACATAAATATCAATAGAGAGATGAACAAAGAGATAGCTCATTGTTAATTAAAACATTCATTACTCAACTATGATTGTGTAAATTTCACAGAAACAAACAATAACACATTCACAACATGAAAGAATTCATAAGTTAAAACAATCTCACAGTTCATGGAAACAAGCTAAAACAAAAACAGTTCACATCCAACCAGCCCATGGAAAACATTTGAAACTCCATAGTGCTTTCTCCAGCTGAAAAGTATAACTCTTTATTATAAGATGAATTAGTTCTCCTTACAATAATCTTACACCAAGATCATCTGAAAAAAGGTCCCTCACTACCTAAAACTTGCCTATATTTATACAAAAAGAAAAAACTCTTGGGCTGCCCCTTGCTGCCTTTTGGGCTTCCAACCTTTCTTTTACAAAAATTCATCTTGTAGCTTGTGCACAAAAATAAATATAATATATTACATTATTTATAAATATTTCAAAATATCCCACTAGGAGGGCCCAGCTTGTTCGTTCATGAACTTTCTCCATATATTTTCCTCAGATGCTATATTCTCAAAACCAGAAGGTTTGATAAATCTGATAGTGATTTCGTGCTGAGCAGCCTGGGTTTTTATACCCACTATCCTGGAAGGAATCAAGTTCAGTTGGTCTTCTAGCAAGTGGATGCTCACAGCTGCATGTGCTACTTCAATCTTAAGAATCTTTTCATCCAACTCCTTGACTCGCTGGATGGCTTATTCATCTTCGCTACGTTTGTCCTGTAAATGTTTCAAAAATATTTCATGTTCTAGAAATGCTTCCAATATCTTCCTAGCGGAGGCTTGACATCGATTATAGGTTAGGATCACTCTCCTACAAAATTAAGCACAGGCACCCTGTGTTCTCTTCACTGCCTTCTTTAATTCTTCTGCCACGTTACTGGTAAACTCAATCAACTCGTACTCTTGCTTTATTGTCTCCTGATCTTTGACAAATATATCTGCGGGAGATTCTTTGTTTGCTTCTACCAGAGCCATCCTTCCCCGCAGAGTATCCAAAATATCCTGGGTTCTATCAAAAAATATGAGGTTGTACTTACAATCTCTTCTAATTTGATGTCTGTTTGTTGGACTTTAAGTATTTCTTACGCTATCTGCAGTTGTATTTGATGAATTTTCCTTCTAAGCATAAGAGCATGCTTCTTTAAAGGTTCAATATCAACCTTATGCTCCATAGTTGATTTCAATGAACCTGCAAGTTAACTCTTTTCTTCCTCCAAGGCTGCTATTTGAGTCTCATATAGCTTAGCCTTCCCTTCTGCGATGATCTTCTGCTCTTCTAGCTCTGTCACTTTACTTTCTAATCTTCTCTTTTCTTTATTTATTTCTTCAACTGATAACTGAAGATGAATTTTCTTAGCCTCCAAATTCTGATATTTCAGCTATAGTTTTCCCAACTCTGCTGAGATAGCCTGATAATTCATCTCCATATTTTTTGTAGATACTACCAAAGCATCTTTATCTTCTTGCAAGGTTTGACATTCTTCCTTTGAAACTGACCTCACCGATCATGTCCTCATACTTTCTATTCAGATTTTGGCTTTCACCCCTTTCCTTCTTCAAAGTTTCTTCCAACTGGGCCACCCTTTTCTGAGACTGCTCTAGGTCAGTCATGATCCTATCCACATTGTCTTCAGTGGCTAGGGTTAGAGCTACCCCATCCCTTGCTAGTAATTGTGGATCCTTATGTGTATCGTGAACTAGTGTTTTGTCAGTTACCATCATTCCTGGTTTACCCCCAGTGTCCACCTTCTTTTTAGTTCTCTTGACAATTGTCTTTTTCTCTTTATTGTAAAATATAGTATTGACATATGGTACCTCCTCCCCTTCCGTAGGCATGAAAGGAATTAAATCCAGTCCAAAAAATGACCCTAAACCTTCTGCTACTGTACTGCTAGAAGGAACAACAGGCTCTAATGGGTTACTATCAGTTTGATCCTATTCTTGGTCTGTAGGGTCTTGTCCTTCTAGTATCTATGTTCTTGATCTTTCAGGTTCCTTTTCTGTTTGTTGTTTCTCTTTTTGGACACCTTCTAATATGAACCCTTCACTATATGCCTGCTTTTTCCGGATTTCATCTTCTCCTTGTTTTTATCCTTTCTTCTTCAGCTTTCTTGGCCGCTTCCTCTGCAACTCATTTCTTTTCTTCCTCTTTTGTCCTCAGCCAATTCTCTACTTCTTGTACAAGTCTGTTAGCCTCCTCCTCTCTCTTCTTTGCTTCTTCTTCCTCTTGCCTTTTTTGTTTCTCAGCAAGATTTCCTTTACCACCCACAATTGTTATTTTTTGCTTGAATCTTTTTCTAAGGGTTGTCATGTTCTTAGCATTTCGAAAAGTCTCCTCATCTTTGCTCCAAAAGTCTGTGTACTCAAAATGTATTCCAAATTCCTTGCAATAATTAGCTACTCTGTCTTTGGATTCATTTTCATGGAAGTTCATTTCATCGAAGTGAAAGTATTGCAATTCTTGGACAAATTCAGCTCCAGTCTTCACCCTTGAAAATTTGTAACTCCCAACAAAAAAAGGCACTACAGGATATACTGCCTTTTTCTGTTCAAAAAGGAAATTCCATACTCCATCAATATATAACTATCTAACCGTTTCTTTATGGAGTACATAATCAGTAGCATATCTCAGGAGCAAAGAAGGGGCCCTTGAACCACCATACATCCTCAAATATAAACCATCCTCCATTAGATAATAACTTCCAAATTCTTCCATAACCTTGAATTCTTCTTCTGACATGCAATTGTATTCTTCCAAGAAAATCAAAGTGTATAAAGGAATGATTAAATGCTCACAGTTCTCCTTATACTAGGTGTAGTATTTGTGAGCCCAAAATAGCTTGTAAGCAACTTATACTGGAGCTCGATCCATATACCAATGGCATTTTAGTGCAGGGAAAGGTTGAGTGCATAGAATGTAGTCTATCAAAATAGAGCTCATGTAGAATTTAGACTTATTTTGGGATACTCCTCCCAAGGTTGTGTTGATGTAGGCTAACAGGCTATTTGACACTATGCTTGCCCAGTTAAAAATAGTCCCTTGTGTAGAAACATAATAAATAATAGGCATCCAACCAAGCTTAAAACTTTTCCCATTTTCTCTTCCAAATATTCTGTTTAGCATTAATGCGATGAACCTATATGGAGTATAGAGAGTTGATGTCTCATACTCTCTAGAAGGCCTTGTACTAAAATTTCTTCCTGGGATCATCATTTTCTTCACTGTCTCTACCAAGTCCAGACCTAACTCCTTTAACCAACCTTCAATTAGATATGTTTGTGGTGTTGGTAGCTGATATGCCATGGAAACATAAGCAGGGATGCATGCTGCATAACCTTGTTTCTCATTATTTGCTAGGATCATTCTTGTTACATCTGCCCTGGGCAGAATCCAACCTATCACTTCCGAACATGGAAACAGCTCAGGCCTGGTAGCCACTTTCATCAGATCTAACCTCTCAATATTTGTATATATGTGCATGTCTTCAAAACCAGCATCAAAGACACTTTGGATTAAAATCATTCTATACACTTCTCCCCACTTGTATTCTGGTTCAACCCCAGTAGTAGCTTTAGTGTCTTCATAAATGACTTCTACCTTGGTTATCACTTCTACTTCATGTTCCTCTTTAGCCACTTGGGCTTTCTTCTTATGTTTCCTTGGCATATTGTTGTACTGGAAATCAACCTGCAACAGCCATGCAACATGGTTTCATTCTAGCAACTGGTATAATAATAGACAAAAAAAACATACAATCATTACCCCTTCTTCGATATGTATGTTGGAAATTTACGTTAATACACAGTCCTCAGAATGAGATATTTTAACAAAGAAAACCCTGCAAAATTTCTTCCCTCTAAATCTGCTCAAAACTTCAACTATCTCAAAACCCTAATCTGGAAATTTTTCTTTAACTTATAGAGAAACTTTGACTTGAAGCAAACTCATCCCACCACTGCATATACAAGAATACCAAAAACCCCTATTAGTTTCATCCAACTTCCTACAATGACGCGAAAACTCATCTCCAAAAAACCCTAGTCAACTGTGTGGCCATCCTGAATGCCACGGGAAACTAATGCTGTAGGGGACACGACTTTCTAACCTCGGGCTGAACATATAACAACCAAGAATAGCATGGCGTAGATGGAAAAACCCTTGTCTACACCATGCTCTAAATCCTCGTGCAATTTTCACAGGTACACTCATGGCGAACAGCCTAAAAACCATCGGCCAGACAAAAAGCTCATAGAGAACAGGATGAGCCCTTAATAATAGATAAAATCACTGCAAGAAAATAATACTATGTATAATAAAACCTAACCTTATCGTGAAATTCACCCCATCCACCTGGCAGTTAAAATTAACAAAAATCAATCCAAAGAAACAAAGTTACGGAAAAATCCTACTTGGCAATGGCGATGTGAGTAACCTAGATGAGAAAAACCTTCCACGGGTGCAGAGTAGGATGAATCAATTCTTGACAACTGCACGCACATAAGAGGATGAGAGGCTTCAACGGTGAAAATGACAAGGAAAAACCCCAAAACTACGTTATATAAGCCTCAACCAGTTGGAGACCTATTGGCGGGAACAAAAATTTTTTACCCATGAATCGGATACATAGTCTTGAAGCCACCCGCAATATCGGACATGAACGGAAATACAGACTCGGCATCACATAAGAACAAAACTTGGAAATCGGCAGCACTATTTACTGATTTTCGGATCCACTTGCCTGCTAGTCTTTCGCAACGTCAGCAACAGACTACTCTACCAACCTGGGATTTGGAACCCAACAGGACTAATCCCTTTGGAATCGGTTGAGGAAACATCAAGACCTTGGATTAGCTCAGGACTAGATGTCCGTAACGTCGGGCAGCAGACAGACTAACAACGCCAGTTTGATTTGGAAAACCAACCCGAAAGTGATATTTCCCAATTAAATGGTTATTAGAAGAGGATAGCTGAATGGACATCCGATTCATCGGATCCACTTTGTACTAAGGCGCCGGAACCTTGGTGGAAAAAATCTGAAGGATAGACAAACTTACTCCCAGCGCAGTGACAAAGACCTCGGAAGGCTCCAATCGAAAATCTAGTTGACTGAGTATTCGATATAGACATGCAAAAGACCAAGTTTTTTTTCGGAAAATTTCTAAGCCCTGGGCAAACTTGGGTCAAAATAAAACATCCCTAGGTCGTCTAGATGCTAGAAAATGAAAAAGGGGGGACCCTAAAAGTCAAATGTTTTGGGGGAAATAGTTGCAACTGCAACAATGCCCTTAGTTCATAAAATTTTAATATCTTTTCCTGAAAGATTTAATCCCAAAGTTTCTACAACAAAAGAATTAAATGATCTTAAAACTCTGTCTATTGACCAACTCCTAGGAACTATGTCTGCTTATGAAATGATGATTAGTAAAGATAAATCCACCACTAGAGAAGCATCCTTTAAAGTAGATAATAACATTGATTCTGAAATGGATGTGACTGAGGCAAAAATTGTAAGAAGGATGAAGAAAGGATCAGGTAAATACAAAGGCAAGATGCCCTTTAAATGTTTCAACTGTGGTAAGATAGGTCATTTTGCATCTAAATGTCCCCACAAGCAAAATTTTTAGAATTATGATGATGAAGAGAACTACCCATTCAAGAAATACAATAAATAGGCTAAATAAAAAAATAAAATCTTGTGTGCAAATGATGTTGATTCCTCAGAAGAAACGGATAGTGATTCATCTTGTAAATATAAAGTGAATAATTTTATGCTTATGGCCATACAATATTTTGAAAATGAATATACGGAAAGTGACATGAATGATGAAGAATTTATGGTTGATATTGAAGGTGAACTAATCAGTGCTCTAGAAGAGATTGACAGAATCAGACTAAAGAAGGGGAAACATAAACAATTTTTAAATATAGTATGAAAAGAATGGTAAAAAAACCAAGTGAAGATCTTGATATGTTAAAATTGGAATTAGAAGAGGCAAATAAAATAGAGGATATTCCGAAGCAACAATTAATAGAGGATGAAATGACATGTGAATCATTGGAAGAAGAAGTAGTGACAACCAGAAAATAAATGGAGAGATTTCAAGATTTGTATCACCAAAATCTGTCAAGTATAAAAGCTTCAGAAGAAGTAAACAATATTCTGAGTAAGAAAAGGTATCCATTGTTAAAAATAGGTCTCGACTATGAAGAAGGTTCAATTAGTAATCACTCAAAAAAAGGAATCATATAAGTTGATTAAATTTCAAAGAAACAAATAGTTAAAATACGAACACACTTTGCAAACAAAAGGAAATGAAGATGAAACGAGTACTAGAATCAAGAATTTAGATCAGAAATATCAATCAAGCTTTTCTCAATAAGAAAGTCAACCAAAAGGAAGACAACCAAGATTCAGTTACCATTTTTTTTCTATGGTTACTGTTATTGTTGTTCTAATTTTGGTCACAAAGCTACAAATTGTGCATTTAATTTTAGAAGTATGCAATTAAGGATATCAAAGAACAGTCAATTGTTGCGACATAGAACAAGTCAGTCCGTGAGTAAACAAGAACATCATACAACTCAGTTCACAATAAAAACAAAATAAAACATGATAGACATATCAATTCTTTTCATCTACTGTACAATGAGCCAGAATGTTATGTTTGTCATAATTTTGGACACAAGGCTCCAGACTGTCATCTGAAGAATTACAAAATAGATCCAAGAGTGAATTAATCAGTTGGAAGTGCTAAAGTTTGGAAGAAGAATTAAAATAACAAGTGTGATCTAGTTATTTATGTTCAAAGGAAAAAAATACTCCTAGTATATTGACAGTAGATGTTCCAAATACATGACTGGTGATAAAAGTAAGTTTTTGTCTCTAAGTGAAAATAAATCAGGAAATGTAATTTTTGGTAATGATGCTCCAGGGAAAATCGAAGGAAAAGGAATGCTAAAGTCGAGTAATGGAAAAGGGAAATCCCAAGATGTGTTGTTTCTAGATGGACTGAAACATAATATTCTTAGTGTCATTTAAGTTTTTTACAGAGGATGTGAGGTTTTTTTCATTTCTAAAGATTGTAAGATAAAATATGTACCTTCAGGATAGTTGGTTCCAAAAGGAATAAGAACAAAAAACAACATCTATGTCTTGAAAGAAGGAAAATAAGAATGTCATCTAAGAAAGTGTGATGAAAGATGGCTATGGAATAGGAGACTTAGACACTTAAAATTTGATCACATAATCAAGATTATAATAGATTTTTATCATTCAAGCTAGCATGATCTTAGGATATTATATGAGAGAATAACATGCACAGCAATAAACACAAGAGACAAGAGACACAAAGAATTTTCCTCGGGGAAACCATAAAGGAGAAAACCTTGCAACTTCCTCAGAGATAGAATGAGCACCAATGGCAGCAATAAAACCTGAAAACATAAAGATGATCTCCAACAGCTTGTTCTCTCTTTCTCATTCATGCGCCCCAGTGAATGAGTGTGTGTGTGATAAATAGAGAGGCTCACTCTCTATTTATATTCTTTCATTTACTTAATGTCCACTTCAACATGTCATCCTCACTTAACAATTACTTACTAGGGCCGACATCTCTAGGAGAGTCTAACAACCCTAGTGCCCCACAACTGTGAGGACTTTTCCCTCTGATCAACAAGGAGGGTTAACCTTGACACAATTGTGGGGACTATTTTCCCGACTTACAATGGAGGGTTAACCTCAACGACTTTACATTACTTATTTACATTATTGAATCTCCCAATCGGAACATCGGGTTATGACATGACTCTATTGCATTATAGATACTTCCCATAATAAAAATCGGGGTACAATACATAAGATATACAAGTGAATACATTCCAAAGTTACAAATACATCAACACTCCCTCTTAACTAGGAAGGTATTCTCTCGACACAATTTATCAGCACAAGTCTTCTTCTCTGTATCATCTGGATCACCATCAAGTCATCTTCATAGTCAAGTCATCTTCATCAAGTCTGGATCATCACTGGATCATCATCAAAACTAGATCATCACCGGATCATCATCAAAACTAGATCATCATTGGATCATCATCAAACCTGGATCATCATCAAAAATGGATCATCATCAAAATTGGATCATCATTGGATCATCATCAAAGATGGATCATCATCAAAACTACATCATCATCAAAGCCGGATCATCACTGGATCATCATCATCATCACTGTTTCCGCTATCTCAATCAAATGGTGCTATCTCTTCATTCTTCTCATCACAGGAACTTCTACAAAGCCAACCATTTTTCATGCTGGTTGTAGGCTTAGCCTCCATGTAAATATTCTTCAGCGCTTATATCTGGCCCTAAGTTAGAATGGCCCGCCCAGCACTTACATATGACCATGAGATGAACATGTCCAACACCATGTCAGAAAGGCATGCCCAACACTCACATCTGACCATGGGAGGAACACATCCAAGAACCATGTCAGAAAGGCCTAGCACTTACATTTCACCAGCATGATAGGACACACCTACTATCATCTATGAAAATGCATAGCACTTACAATCACCAGCATGGTAGGACACACCTACTTCCATCGATGAAAAGGCATAGCACTTACAATCACCAGCATGGTAGGACACACCTAGTACCATCTGTGAAAAGGCACAGCACTTATAACCACCAGCATGATAGGACACACCTACTACCATATATGGAAAGGATTAGCACTTACAACCACCAGCATGATAGGACACACATACTATCATATGTGGAAAGGATCAACACTTACAATCACAAGCATGGTAGGAAACACCTACTATCATCTGTGAAAAGGATCTGCACTTACATCTCATCATGTGGGATCCAATCCCACAGTCACATTAGAATGGCTCTCGGCCCTAGGCTGAGGATTCCTAGAAACTGACCAAGTGCCTCCATTCTCTTGGAGAATGGCCTCTCAGCACTAAGCTGAGTATTCCTGGTAACTGACCAGGTGCCTCCATTCATAGAATGGCCTTCAGCACTTATATTTGATCATGTGGGAACACATCCCTCAATCACATCAGAATGGCCCTGCACTGATCATGTGGTAACACAACCCACAATCATATCAAAGCATCTCTACACTTATATCTGACCATGGAAGGAACCAATACTCTCACCATGTCAGAATGGCTACAAAAATTATATCTTACCATGGAAGGAACCAATCCTCTCACCATTTCAGAAGGGCTCACAAACTCATCACTTCCCCTTGGAAGGAACCTCGATCTGGAGAACACCAAGTTTCTCCCTGAAGTACTCAAATTTCACTTTGGCCATTTCTAGCATAGAATCACATCAGGGTTGATTACGTCCAAGGATAACCTACGAGCTTCGCCAAGACCAATTACATCCGTGGACAACCTACAGGACCGATTACGTCTGAGCAACCTACAAGCTTCACCGAGATTTATGCTTAGACAACCTGTCTCACTGACTATGTTAGAACTCCCTATTTCTAGAGATATCGATCTGGATCATTGCTCCTCTCTGCATGATACAAAAATGCAATTCAGATCAACCAATTCTTATAGTAGTTTTTAAAGGAAACATATTACCTCCCAAATAGCAAGTGGCAACATCCTTTTCCTCGGCTGTACTTAGTGCTTTGCAGGACTTCTTCCTGCTACACCAAGAAGTGCTCTTCCTATTAATGGCACTGTCTGCCTAATCCGAATCCACATAACCCTCCAAGTTAATATTTAGATTCGTATCATACTTGAGCCCATACTCAATTGTACCCTTCAGGTACCTCATTGCATGCTTTGCAACAATCAGGTGAACATGTCTCAATGTGTTCACAACAAAGCAAATATCTAGTCTCGTATTCGTCAGGTACATCAAGGACCCAATCATTTGACGATACATCATAGCATCAACCATATCTGATGAAGCATCACTCAATAGCTTCAGGTTCGATGCCATAGGTGTGGTCATGCCCTTGCAGTCCATCATCCCAAATCTCTTCAGGATCTATATTGTATACTTCCCTTGTCTGAGGGAGATTCCATCCACATTCTGCCACACCTCCATGCCTAGAAAATAATGCATCATACCCAAGTCCTTCATCTCAAACTCGGAAGCAAGTCTCCTTCTTGCAAATTTAATGAGTTCCTCTTTTTTGTCAGGAACAAGTCATTGACATATAACAGGAGCATCACTGGTCTTCTTCCTTCAACCTTGAAGCAAATTTTGGAATCCTCTTTACTCTCAGTAAATCCTAGAGCCATCAATAAGTTGTCCATCCTGTCGTACCATGTCGAACCTCAGGATATTCTGCGGTCACTCCCTCTGAAGTGGAGCATCATTCTCCCTCTGTCTTTCGTACTCTATGCACTGAAACATTATGTACCGGCGGCACAAGTAGCTTCCTATGCTACTAATATTCTATGTATCTATCTAGGATCACTGGATACCAATATCCTCTATTTTGAACTTTTTCAAAATTTCTTCTCGCACCCATCTGTGAGCTTGGCATCCTCTATAGGATTTCATCTTCAACATGTATCAAAGGTTAATATCTTCATCACTCTAGGTGATATTCAAGCTCCTCATGTATGTGTTATCGCATGGGTGTCTTCTGAGCTCGTACAAGGCATTCCTTCATTTGTACACATGATTCTGCCTGTCATGTGCGTCAACTCCCACTGGCTGCAAATGTCTCTTCGTAGTCTTTGCCTTATTTCCATGAGAAGCCTCGTGCTACGAATCCTGCCTTGTATCCCACGATGTTGCCATCTATTGCATGTTGGATCTTTTAGATCCATATGGAATATACTAGGGACTTCCCTTCAGGTCTTGATACCGCATCCTAGAGATCATTCTTCTTGAACTGGTACACTCTTTCCCTTTCTTCTTAGCTACTTCTTGGAAGGTTCTTCATCAACGATGTCGCTCAACAGTGTTACATAACTGTACTATGTCTAAGACTCTTCTTTGAAAGTATCATCATATTATTCTTCATCTTGTATTCTTTCTTGAACTATCGTCACTTGTTCTTCAGAACAAGTCTCATCCTTCTTTGCTTGTAGGTGATTGTACGCAATCTTTCCTACAAGTCAAATGCATTAGTTGTATGGTTAGAAACATTTCATAAGCAATATTTATAATGGAAAATTCTTATGCATAAATATATGATCATGCAACTATTTTAGCCATTACAACATTTCATTCATATCTCACGGAAACTTTTCTAGATGCCTTCCATCTCTACCATGACAACATTGAGATTGTGCACTAATCCAATATGTCAGCAAAAGAGGTTTCATTCTAGATAAGTAGCAATGGAGAGTTGTATGGAACCATGAGCTACTTACCCATCACATGCGTATTAGTAGTATATTGTCATTAATGCAAACATTCTATCATGCATAATACATCAACTGAATATAAACAAATGCATAACAAAAAACAATATCATGAAATGACAATTGAATACTTATCTTTATTTGTTTCGTGGGTAGACTCCTTCTTGAGCCTTCAGCTTCATTATCTTCTTCATTCATCATTTCTTATCCAAATAATAAGATGGATAAAAGGTTCTTCAAGAGTTGAGGTCTTCATTTTCCTCATCGCTTGAGGGATCTTCTTTGGATGGTGAGAGCTTGATCTTCAGTTGCTCCCATCTTCTTTTCTCTTATTATGAGTCAAGCTTCTTCTTGTGTGTGCTCTTTTCAGAGTCTACTGAAAGTAATCACTTCCTTCTAACACACATTCCTCGAATGAATGAATTACATGATCCTGGGAGTCCATTCAAGGTGGTTATCACAACTTCTACATTCTCCACTTCTTCTTCTACCGCTTCAAGTTGTTCTTTGATTTGAGAGACCCTTGTAAAGTATGACTGTATGATCTCTGCATTCTGGATCTTCACATTCTTCAACTATTTTCTCAAAGTCATCTTCTGATTTATGTTCTTCCCTTCAAATAGCTTGGTCAAGGAATCAAACATCTCTTTTGGTGTCTTTAGGGAAGACACTTGAGGTATAAGGTGATCTGTGATTGAATCAGCAATGATCTTCTTGGCCTTGACCAAGTTTTTCTTGTATAAGGCTTTTAACCTCATCTCCCTCTGGAACTGGAACTACTTTACTTATGTAGGTGTCCAATTCATTTCCTTTAAGAACTAGTGAGATCCTATACTTCCATGCTTGGAATTTGTCAGCCTCACCAAGATTGTCATCAAGTTGATGTGATAGATCACTTTGAAATGAGAACCTCAAATGAAAATAGCAAAAGATTAGATCTTACCGATTTGAGGTGTCCGTCATGGTTCCGGAGCTCGCTGATCTAGGGTTTTTCAGAGAAACCCTAATTTCCAAAACTTGGAATCATTCAGATATTATTGGATATAAAGATAGACCTCTTCAAGGTGAGCTATCCAATGTACTCCTTTTCTGAAAATAGTGGAGGGAAGCTCCCAGAACAAGAAGCCCTAGTTTACCAATTTCTTCTGCATAAATGCTTGATAGTGTTTCTGTGGTATCTCTGAAATTACTACTCCTCTATGTAATAAATTTTGTATTAAGGTATCCTCATCTATACATGTTCCAACACCATAGGTTTCATCAAAATTGGCTTCCCAAATTGGGACTTATGATCATTTTCCCAAGGTGACCTGTTCAGGATTTTTCAGCTAGCGAAGTTGGACGGACTTCCATGTGTCCTTGTTTCATCTTTGAGGTTGAAAAATTATACCACAGAAAGTACAGTTTGTGCCCTTTCTAGAAAATCTTGAGAAATTTAATTTGGACCTTGGTAGCCCGAGATATAGCAATTCTCCCCAGGTATCCTGTTTAGGGATGAATCCTGGAAGAGGCTGGAACCCTAACTTGGAGAACTCATATCTTCTAGAATATAGCGAATCTGAGGCTAAAAATTGGATGTAGTGTACATCAGGAATGTTTCTTTGACCTGTTAAAGTTTTGGCCCTTGATACTTCTACAATCCCAAGATATAGTGAATTTACCAAAACTTATCAGTTTTAGTATTTAGGGTTTTTCCAGCCTGGGGTCAGACTAGGGTTTGACTTTTCTGGAGTTACACCCAACCAAAAATCTCGAACCAGGTCTCTAAAATTCTATTTTGATAAGGAGATAAATCCTATGCTGGGCTCACATGAAAATTCCTCTTCTAAAAAAATCCCTAATTTCCCGCACCAAAAACTAAAAATGCTCAGAATCGAATTCTGCTTCGATAGAAAGATGCGCCCTTTAATGGAGAGTCATCCTAGCATACTTTTGCTGATGGATTGTGGAGAGAGACCCAAAAATTAAGGAGCCCTGGCTTCTATAGCTGCACAATGTCTTCTTCTCAGGTTAGCTCTGATACCATGTTAGATTTTTATCATTCAAGCTAGCATGATCTTAGGATCTTATCTAAGAGAATAACATGCACAGCAATAAACAAAAGATACAAGAGACAAAGAATTTTCCTCAGGGAAACCATAAAGTAGAAAACTCCACAACTTACTTAGAGATAGAATGAGCACCAATGGCAGTAGTAAAACCCAAAAACATAAAGATGATCTCCAACAACTTATTCTCTCTCTCTCACTTGAGAGAGCTTCTCCTCTCTCACTCATGCACCCCAGTGAGTGAGCGTGTGTGTGATAAATAGAGAGGCTCACTCTCTATTTATATTCTTTCACTCACTTAATGTCCACTTCAACATGTCGGCCTCACTTAACAATTAGTTACTAGGGTCGACATCTCTAGGAGAGTCTAATAACCCTAGTGACCCACAATTATGGGGAATTTTCCCTTCCATCAACAAGGAGGGTTAAACTTGACACAATTGTGGGGACTATTGCCCCGACTTACAAAGGTGGGTTAACCTCAATGACTTTACATGACTTGTTTACATTATTGAATCTCCCGATCAGAACGTCGGGGTATGACATGACTCAATTACATTATAGATACTTCATGGAATAAACATCAAGGTACAATACATAAGATATACACGTGAATACATTCCGAAGTTACAAATACATCAACACAATGGGGAAGTACAAGATATTCCAAAAATATCAAATCCACATGACTTTGTTTGTAAACCATGACAAATTGAAAAATTGACTCGCACATATTTTAAATCCAAGAACTTCACATCAACAGACAAACCTCTTCAGTTCGTACATATAGATTTGTGTGGACTATCAAGAAAGGAAGGCACGAGAAGAGAAAGATATTTTATGTTTTTCATTGATGATTATTCTAGACTCACATGGGTCACCTTTCTGAAGGAACAATCTGAAGCATTTGAAAAGTTCAAAATTTTTAAGGCTCTGACTGAGAATCAAACAGGAAAGAGATTGAAGGCAGTAAGGTCTGGTAGAGGAGAGTTTAGTTGAGGAGACTTCAAAGAGTTTTGTGATAAACATGGAATTAAAAGAGAGTATACTATTTCAGGGACTCCACAACAAAGTGGAGTAGTTGAGAGATCGAATAGGTCAATTCAACAAATGGCAAGATCAATGATGAATGAACGGAATATTTCTGAGACATAATGGGTAGAGGCAATTCACACAGCTGTCCATATTCTTTAAAAATCTCACTTAAGTCCAAACAGTGATAAGACTCCTTATGAACTATGGTTTGGAAGACCTGCTTCAATCAAACACTTTAAATATTTTGGAAGAAAATGGTATATTAAAAACAATGATGAACATCTTGGAAAATATGATGACAGGGACAATTAAGGTATCTCCTTAGGATATGCTACAAACAGTAAAGGGTACACATGTTATAATAAGAGGCTGCATAAATTTGTTGACTGTATTGACATTAAAATCGATGAAGGAATTCATGTAAAAGATATTCATATAAGCAGTGTTGAACCAAATACAGAGGATACATTTGAAGTTAAGGAAGAATGGGTCCAAGAATCAGAAAAAGAATATCCAGAGTTAGATGATGAAAGTACAAGCATTTAGACATATTCAAAACAACAAATAGAAACAAAAATACCTTCTAGAATTGTTCAAAAGAATCATCCTGAAAATTAGATAATTGGTGATAAGAATAAAGGAGTTCAGGCAAGAAGGAATTTGATTAAAGTTTTAGAACAATCTTAGCTTTATTTCCTATTGATGATCGAACCTAAGAATTTTAAAGAATCTAGTGAGGATGAAGATTGGATTAGAGTCGTGAACGAAGAGCTTGATCAGATTGAGAAGAATAATACTTGGGAATTTGTTCCTAGACATGCATATAAGAATGTAATAGGATCCAAATGGGTGTTTAAAAATAAGATGAATGAACAAGGAAAAATTGTGAGGAATAAATACCGATTGGTCTATAAGGGGTATGCACAAGTTGAGGGACGAGATTTTGATGAAACCTTTGCATCAGTGGCAATATTAGAAGCTATTAGAATGTTTCTTTCCTATACCAGTCATAAGAAATTCAAAGTGCATTAGATGGATGTTAAGTCAGCATTCCTCAATGGAGATCTAAAAGAAGAAGTCTATATAGAGAAACCTGAAGGATTCCAACTGACAGACAATCCCGACTATGTATGCAAACTGAAGAATGCACTATATGGATTGAAACAATCATGAAGAGCGTGGTATTATAGACTTGATACGTATCTACAGGACAAAGGATTCAAGAAAGGTAATGTTGACAGTATTTTGTACATCAAATATGAAGGTGATGATTTATTAGTTGTTTTGGAGTAAGTGGATGACATTATTTTTGGATGCACTAATCATTATTTTGTTCAGTGGTTTTCTAAGGCCATGCAATCTGATTTTGAGATGTCAATGATAGGAGAATTATTATTGTTTCTTGGTATCTACATTATTTAGAGTTCTAAAGTTTTATTTCTCTCCCAAGAGAAGTATTTGAATGATATTTGAAGAGATTTTAAATGGAATATTCCTCATATGTTAGTATGTCGATGGTTATTGCTTGTAAACTCGGCAAGGATGATCCCTCACTTGATGTTGATCAAAGAACATATTGATCAATGGTATATAGTCTTCTGTACCTCACAACATCTCGTCCTTATATAATGCAAACTGTTGGAATGGTAGGAAGATTTCAGTGCGCTCCTAAGCAAAGTCACCTTGTGGTTGTTAAGAGGATATTCAAATATTTAAAGGGAACAATGACTTATGGTATATGGTATCTATTAAATTGAGCACATAGATCTGTGGACAAACACACAACTCAAAAGATAGATCACACAATTTACTCAGCAATTGAAGAATGAAACATGGCAAAAATGGCTTGCAAATGTGAATGCTTTCATTAATCAAAAAATAATTAGATGATTAATTACAATGTAATATAATGGCTAAATAGCCACATGCAATTCTAATCCACATAAGGAAATTCGAATTGATTAGACTCTACTTGACTGTAGGTAACTAAGACCCTGTCTAAATCATTATCGGGGGACTCAATAGCAGTTAACTGATCTTGTCTAAATCATTATCTGAGTTCATCAGAGTTCTAAAACACAACTCAAGTGCATAATTCAGTTTTAACTAAGGCTAACTAAGTTTGGTAGGTGAGGAATGTGCCTCTCTTGCATGCATTCATGCAAACCTAGCGCTAACTGAATATAGAGGAATAGAACTGAATGTAACTCACTCCTTACTTAGCTTGACTAGTCACCAACTCAACTCAACTGACCTGGGTAAGTATCGACACTCCCAGTGGCTCCTAAATTGTAGGAATTGATCAAGGAGGATCCTAAACTGATGCATGCAAGTGAAATCAATGGCAATAGGCCACAATTATTTTTCCCCACACTTTAGTAACTGGAACATGTGCCCTAATTAGGCCAATTGGACCCAATGGTGCTAGTTACTAAAAATAGACTGGATGGACTCCCGATTTAGACATGACTCCTAATTTAGACATATGACCAAAGTGGACAAGGGAGGATTAATAATCCTAACACCCCCCCTGAATGATAACTTGGACAATCTGTGGGCCTTGGTAACTAATACCATAGGTCACCCATTACATCAAGTAAAGTAAAGTAACTACTCAATACAAAGAGATGGGGAAAAACCACATGGGAAAAAAGTCCCCCCTATAATTAAGTAGTTAGAATCAGGATCAATCTGGTTCTTTTGTGCACAGGTATCCTACGGCCTAGAATGTGAACCTATCCATAATTATGTTTGGAAGAATATTCCTCTTTGGAAGAAGAATAATATGCTAAACTAAATCAGAAATATAGACAGTTGCCGGATGAAGACTGGACCCATGTAGAGCAACAGAAATCAATTGATAAGTGAGAAAAAAAATTTGAGGAATCAAACCATGTCAGGAACACTCAAGAAACTAATATGTTGCATCCATGAACAATAAACCATGAGTGGTAAAAATATCCCCAAGTGTTAGGAGCAAGTGTCCAGGCGGCTCATAGAAAATCTTCCTCTTTACCAGTTCTGTGAGGAGATGAGCATGTGACCAAAAGTAGAGAAGCCCTGGGACTATGGAGAGCGAATGCTTGAGATCCATAATATTATATAGCTTCATAAATATATAATGAATCACAAAATATAATATCATCAACCTCATAAGATGAAACTAACACCAAATCCCTAGCATCAATTTTGAGGAAGAATTGCGGTACTTGACTTTTCACACCGGAATTGGTGAGAGCAGCTACAAGCATGACTGAAAGCTCTTGGATTTTAAAATTTGAACCAAATAATATCAGGTGAGAAATTAAATAATATCTAAATTGGTTTATATCATATCCAAAACTGTGAAATGAAATCAAATCCCCATCAGCAGTTTTGAAGGAGACTTGCGGTACTTGTTTCTTCACAAAATTAATGAGAACAACTACAAGCAGTACTGAAAGCTTATGAAACTGAAATATTGAACCAAGAAATATCATATCATATCTCAATAATATCATATCAGATCTAATAAGTTTCATATCAGATCCAAGAGCATGGTCCACCGAGACGGTAGATTCATTGTTTTCTTCTTCTTCAAAATTCTGAATTTTTGTGCATGCAATCCTGCAGGAATTTGTTGGAAGATCTAGATCATGGGGAGTGAATGGATCACTCTGGTAATATGATATTTCTTCTAAAATATCCAAGGTATTAAATATTTGCACACCATCAGCAACATTAGATGGAGAAAAATCATATTTCTCTTCACTTTCAGAAGCAATTACTGGCAAATTTTGCACAGAATTCAAAGGCAAATCAGTGGAGGAGGAATTTGCTTCTTTTTCATCTTGAACAAATTCAGCAGAGAGATTAGAGGCCAAAATTTTTGGATCACTAACTCTTATGGTGCTCGATTTTCTCTCCAAAGTGCTATTATGATCCTCATCAATCTTTCCAAAGGTTCTGTAAAATCTTGTCCAAAGTTCCTTTGGGTCTTCAATAGATCTACTGAGGTAGCGCAAGCTAGGAGAAAAAACCATTGTCATTGTTCCAAAATCTGCATCACATTAATTCAACTAGTCATTCTCACTAAAAAACTCTTCACCAAGTCCAATAGACACCCCATAGAGACCTCGTCTCATCAAAGATGCAATCATCTTCTTCTTCCATTCTGAATAGTTTGTGAATAGGGTGAGAAGAGGAACTAATGAATCCATTCGAAGTTGTACATGCAATTACACAAAAAGACAAAGTAAAGTTGGACAGCCTATACATTTCAAGTTTTCATCACACCCAGCATAGTTGATCAAGCAAGCTTGATCAACAATTCCTTAACTTGGGGTATTAAGTGGTAAACCTTATGCTTCTGGTGCAAAGATGGAAGGAGCAATTTTGCTCAAAAATGATCCAATAGGAGATATGAGGAGGAGAAGTGCCTTGTCCGTTGAGGCTCTGATACCATATTATATAGAGCACAAATATCTGTGGACAAACACATAACTCACAAGATAGATCACACAATTTACTCAGCAATTGAAGAATGAAACAGTGCAAAAATGGCTTGCAACTATGAATGCTTTCATTAATCAAAAAATAATTAGATGATTAATTACAATGTAATACAATGGATAAATAGCCACATGTAATTCAAATCCATATGAGGAAATTCGAATTGATTAGACTCTACTTGACTGTAGGTAACTAAGACCTTGTCTAAATCTTTATCGGAGGACTCAATAGTTAACTGACCTTGTCTAAATCATTATCTGAGTTCATTGGAGTTCTAAAACACAACTCAAATGTCTAATTTAGTGTTAACTAAGGATAAGTGACTGTGGTAGGTGAGGAATGTGACTCTCCTGCATGCATTCATGAAAACCTAGTGCTAACTGAATGTAGAGGACTAGAACTGAATGTAACTGACTCCTAACTTATCTTGACTAGTCACCAACTCAACTCAATTGACCTGGGTTGGTATCGGCACTTCGAGTGGCTCCTAAATTGTAGGAATTGATCTAGGAGGATCCTAAACTGATTCATGCAAGTGCAATCAGTGGTAGTAGGCCTCAATTAGTGTTCCCCACAATTTAGTAACTGGAACATGTGCCCCAATTAGGCCAAGTGGACTCAATGGTGCTAGTGACTAAAAATAGACTGAATGGACTCCTGATTTAGACATACGACCAAATTGGACAAGGGAGGATTAATAATCCTAACGGCCCCCCTGAATGCTAACTTGGAAAATCTGTGGGACCTGGTAACTAAGACCATAGTTCATCCATTACATCAAGTAAAGTAAAGTAACTACTCAATACAAGGAGCTGGGGAAAAAACCACATGGGAAAAAAATCCCCCCCTCTAATTAACCAGGTGGAATCATGATCAATCTAGTTCTTATGTGCATAGGTATCCTAGGGCCTGGCATGTGAACCTATCCATCATTATTTCTAGAGGAATCTTCCTCTTTGGAAGAAGAATAATATGCTCAACTAAATCAGAAATATAGACAACTGCCAGATGAAGACTGGACCCATATAGAGCAACTGAAATAAAGTGATAAGTGAGAGAAGGTTCTTGAGGATTCAAACCATGTGAGGAACACTCAAGAAACTGATATGTTTCATCCATGAACATAAAAACATGAGTGGTAAAAACAGCCCCAAGTGTTAGGAGCAAGTGTCTAGGCAGATGCATAAAATCTTCCTCTTTACCAGTTCTGTGAGGAGATGAGCATGTGACCAAAAGTAGAGAAGCCATGGGAATATGGAGAGAGAATGCTTGAGCTCTATAATATGATATAGCTTCAGAAATAGATAATGAATCAAAAAATATAATATCATCAACCTCATAAGAGGAAACTAACACCAAATCCCCAACAACAATTTTGAGGAAGAATTGTGGTACTTGATTTTTCACATCGAAATTGGTGAGAGCAACTACAAGCATGACTGAAATATCTTGGATTTTAAAATTTGAACCAAATAATATCAGATCATAAATTAAATCAGATCTAAATGGGTTCATATCAGATCCAAAACTGTGAAATGAAATCAAATCCCCACCAGCAGTTTTGAAGGAGACTTGCAATACTTGTTTCTTCACAAAATTAATGAGAACAACTACAAGCAGTATTGAAAGCTTATGAACCTGAAATATTGAACCAAGAAATATCAGATCAGATCTAAATAATATCATATCATATCTAATAAGGTTCATATCAGATCCAAGAGTATGCCCCACTGAGACGATAGATGCACAGTTTTCTTCTTCTTCAAAATTCTGAATTTTTCATGCATGCAATCCTGCAGGAATTTGCTGGAAGATCTAGATCATGGGGAACGAATGGATCACTCCGTTAATCTGATATTTCTTCCAAAATATTCAAGGTATTACATATTTTCACACCAGAAGAAACATTAGAGGGAGAAAAATCAAATTTCTCTTCACTTTCGAAAGCATTAATTACTAGCAAATTTTGCATAGAATTCAAAGGAAAATCACTAGAGGAGGACTTTTCTTCTTTTTCATATTGAACAACTTCAGCAGAGAGAGTAGAGGCCAAGAATTTTGGATCAGGAACTCTTATGGTGCTGGATGTGCTCTCCAAAGTGCTATTATGATCCTCATCAATCTTTCCAAAGGTTTTGTCCAATCTTGTCCAGAGTTCCTTTGGGTCTTTAATAGATCTACTGAGGTAGTGAAAGATAGGAGAAAGAGCCAATGCCATTGTTCCAAAATCTACATCACATTCATTCAGCTAGTCATTCTCACTAAAAAAATGTTCACTAAGTCTAATAGACACCCAATAGAGACCTCGTCTCATCAAAGATGCAATCATCTTCTTCTTCCATTCTGAATAGTTTGTGAATAAGGTGAGAAGAGGAACTAATGAATCCATTCAAATTTGTACCTATAATTACACAAAAAGAAAAAGTAAGGTCAGACAGCCTGCACATTTCAAGTTTTCATCACACCTAGCATAGTTGATCAACAATTCCTTAACTTGGGGTATTAAGTGGTAAACCTTCTGCTTTTGGTGCAAGGCTGGAAGGATAAATTTTGCTAAAAAATGATCCAATAGGAGATCTGAGGAGGAGAAGTGCCTTTTCCACCGAGGCTCTGATACCATATTAAATTGATCACATAGATCCATGGAAAAACACACAACTCAAAATATAGATCACACAATTTATGCAACAATTGAAGAATGAAACAGTGCAAACATGGCTTGCAATTGTGAATTCTTTCATTAAAAAAAAAAAATAGATGATTAATTACAATGTAATACAATGGCTATATAGCCACATGCAATTCGAATCCACATGAGGAAATTTGAATTGATTAGACTCTACTTAATTGTAGGTAACTAAGACCTTGTCTAAATCTTTATCGGAGGACTCAATAGTTATCTGACCTTGTCTAAATCATTATTTGAGTTCATCGGAGTTCTAAAACACAAATCAAGTGTCTAATTCAGTGTTAACTAAGGATAACTGACTATGGTAGGTGAGGAATGTGCCTCTCCTGCATGCAGTCATGCAAACCTAGTGCTAACTGAATGTAGAGGACTAAAACTGAATGTAGAGGACTAAAACTAAATGTAGAGGACTATAACTGAATGTAACTGACTCCTAACTTAGCTTGACTAGTCACCAACTCAATTCAACTGACCTGGGTTGGTATCAGCACTTCGAGTGGCTCCTAAATTGTAGGAATTGATATAGGAGGCTCCTAAACTGATGCATGAAAGTGAAATCAATGGCAGTATACCTCAATTAGTGTTCCACACACTTTAGTAACTAGAACATGTGCCCCAATTAGGCCAAGTGGACCCAATGGTGCTAGTGACTAAAAATAAACTGGATGGACTCCCGATTTAGACATGACTCCTAATTTAGACATATGACCAAATTGGAAAAGGGAGGATTAATAATCCTAACATTGAGCACATAGATCTGTGGACAAACACACAACTCACAAGATATATCACACAATTTACTCATCAATTGAAGAATGAAACAGTTCAAAAAATGGCTTGCAACTGTGAATGCTTTCATTAATAAAAAAATAATTAGATGATTAATTACAATGTAATACAATGGCTAAATAGCCACATGCAATTCGAATCCACAAGAGTAAATTCGAATTGATTAGACTCTACTTGACTGTAGGTAACTAAGACCTTGTCTAAATCATTATCGGAGGACTCAATAATTAATTGACCTTGTCTAAATCATTATCTGAGTTCATCGTAGTTCTAAAACACAACTCAAGTGTCTATTTCAATGTTAATTAAGGCTAACTAACTGTGGTAGGTGAGGAATGCACCTCTCCTACATGCACTCATGCAATCCTAGCGCTAACTAAATGTAGAGGAATAGAACTGAATGTAATTGACTCCTAACTTAGCTTGACTAGTCACCAACTCAACTCAACTGACCTGGGTTGGTATCGACACTCCCAGTGGCTCCTAAATTTTAGGAATTGATATAGGAGGCTCCTAAACTGATGTATGCAAGTGCAATCAGTAGCAGCAGGCTTCAATTACTGTTCCCCACACTTTAGTAATTGGAACATGTGCCCCAATTAGGCCAAGTGGACCTAATGGTGCTAGTGACTAAAAATAGACTGGATGGACTCCCTATTTAGACATGACTCCTGATTTAGACATATGACCAAATTGGACAAGGGAGGATTAATAATCCTAATAGCATCCTAGAAATCAGAATCCTAAGTTAACTGCATATTCAGATGCTGACAAGGAAAATTGTTTGGATGAAAGAAAGAGCACAAGTGGAGGTGCATTCTTCTTGGGTGATTATTTGGTTGCATGGTTGAGTAAGAAGCAAGGCTCGATATATTTATCTACTACAGAACATGAATACATTGTTGCTTCCACTTGTTGTACACAAGTACTCTGGGTGATCCATACACTGGAATATTGGAGGTAAAATATGTTGATCTCATTCCTCTCCATTGTGATAATAGTAGTGCCATTAGTGTGTCCAAAAATATAGTCCTTCATTCCAAGACTAAACACATACCAATTAAGTATCACTTCTTAAGGGAGCAGGTCACAAATAGAGTGGTTCAATTGAATTCAATTCCTTATACATAACAGATTGTTGATATCTTTACTAAAACTTTACCAAAGACACAGTTTGAGTACCTACGCCATAAGTTGGGTATCATATCTTATTTGGAATAACTTGTTCACTTTGATAGGGGGAGCTATGTTATAGATTCTCCTTTGGCATTTATGTCTAAGAGGGAGAAATTATGTTGCTACAGATGATAAGTAGTCGGTGATTACAAGTACATCATGCATCCTAAAATTGAAGGTTGCCATCAATCCCAAAGGGGGAGATTGTTGGAATTATGATATGTATTGCGATCATATGGAAACAAAGCAGATTGTGATGTGGTTTGGCATTGATGGAAACACATAGTTACAAGAATATGATCCAACAGCAAGGAGTACGAATAAGAAGAGGATTTAGATAAATCGATGGTTGTGGATGAATTCTGCAAGAGAAAGGTGTAGGAAAATTATCGGGCCCACAAAGATTAAATGAAGATCCACACTTGATCTCAAATCAACGGACAAAGAAGAAGTCGCAAATATCAATGGTAAAAGATGAGTCCCACAATGCAAAGTTCCAAGAGTTGAACTATAGAATCCTGTATTTGGAAAAGTTCGAAGGAGGATCCACAATCCGATTGCGAAAAAGACTGTTGCAGCCGCATATTTGTGGAAGTCAATTTTGGAATTCAGGAACTTCTGCAATCTGCAATCTGCAATTTTGGAAAAAATATTGCGAAAATAGATTTGCATAAGTCAATTTTGTAATTTGGGAATTTTCACAATACGTAATCTGCAATTGCAGAAAGAATCTTCTGAAACTAGAACTACAGAAACAAATTTGCAGAAACTCAGAATTGCGAGAAGACTAAGGTTGCGGAAACAAGTAAGCTGTCTTGTTGCTTCTTCATGAATTTTTGGAATGCAAAGGAAAATCGATTCGAGAAGTTATGAATTCAAGAACCCGGTGGCAAACTATAAACAGTGTCTATATTTCTTATCGATTGGGTTCTTTTCCTGTTATGAGTCATTGAATGGGTTTTGATCAATTATGAAACTGGAAAAGTCATACATATGAAAAGGTTAATGGAATATAGTTTGTCATGCATAAAAGGATGGAGGAGAGAGGACCGTGTGTGGCCTTTCTGAATGCAAAGAGTTGGTGCAGGGACCGTTGTCGAAGGGAGTGATTGCAAAATGAAATATAACTCTTAGTTCTTTCAAGAATATGCAGAATAGAGACAATGAGAGGAGCCAAGTTTGAATACGAAGATACAAAAGTAGATCAGAGAGTTTAACAGAGTTGGTAAGAATAGTTATATCTTTTTTTTTTTTTGTAGATTGTACTAAACATGTTTAAATCTAAGGAATAAGGGTGGTATGGTGCTTCTAGGAAAAACATGTTGTCTTCTTTGTACAAGTTGGAGCTTGCACAAGTGGAAGTGGGTACTTCTACTCAGTAGTAGCTGGAGAATTTTATTTTTAGTGGGTGTTAGAAAAGCATGAGGGTTGGTGCTCTATGCAAGTAGGAACTTGTAAACTGAGGTTGCATCCTAATTTGAGTAGGTACTCAAACAAGGATTATGTAAATTATTTGGAGTTTCTTGACACTGTAAGAAGAAAGGTTTTTGTTAATAGTTTTCTATGTCTCTATCATGTATATGATTGATGATTTTCATTCCTTTCCTTATACTTGCTGCATCACCATGACTGTAAATTTGTGACTAGTAATAATGGTTTAAAAATTGGATATTTTTTAAGTTTCGAAATAATTGATTCACCCCCCTCTCAGTTATTTGAATAATCTCAACACTCTGGCCACAAACATTTCCTTGTATTTTTCAATACTTCCATCAACTGCATGTTTTATCTTATAGATCCACCTGGAAGATACCACGTTCTTGCTTTCTGGTTTGGGTACTACATCCCAAACATCATTCTTCATTATTGATTGGTATTCTTCTGCCATTTCTTCTACCCATTCTTTCTTCTGTATGTATTCCTCATAACTGGTAGGTTCTTGATCTACAATATCACACATCAAGGCTACATAATTAGAGAATAGCTTTGATCTCTTGCTTATTCTTGTGGATCCTTCTAAAGATCCATACTTTTCTTCTTCTTGTATGATTTCTCTTACCCAAGAAGGTTTTCTCTTTTGTGATATGTCCATATTATGGTTTTCCTAAGGTTCTAGCATATCATGATCTTCTAATGCTTCTATTTCAGGAGAGGGTGCAACTTCCACTTTTCTGGGAGGTACATCCTCTTCATGTACTTTTTCATGCTGACACTTTCTAGATTTCTTAAGAGTGGTTTCTTCGTCTAATATTACATCCCTACTAATATACATGTGATGAAATCCTGAAATGTATATCTTGAAGGATTTGGAGACTTCATAGTATCCAAAAAATATTCCCTTATTTTCGGAAGGGTCCAACTTGGTTCTCTTTTATTTTGGAATGTGAACATATACTGGGAAGCCAAATATCTTGAGATGGCTCACTTCAGGCTTCTTTCTTGTGTACATTTATTCTGGAGTATTGAATCCAATGGCACTATGGGATAATCTATTCTGCACATAAATTGTTTTTCTTGCTGCTTCAACCCATAGATGCACAGGAATATCTTGATCATGTATCATTGTCTTCACTGCTTCCATAATGGTCCTATTCTTTCTTTTCGCAACACCATTCTGTTGGGGATTGTAGGGAGTGTTTGTCTCCCTCGCGATTCCATCTTATTTACAAAAGGATTCAAATTCTTTTGAAGTATTTTCTCCACCATTATCTGTTATAAGTGTCTTGATCCTTCTTTCTGAATGGTTCTCTATTAAGGCTTTGAATTCCTTGAATTTCCTAAATACTCCATTCTTTGTTTTCAAGAAGTATATCCATGTCTTTCTTGAATAGTCATAAATCAATGTAACATAATATTCATATCCACTTAAATATGTTGATGACATTGGACCACATACATCAAAATGAATTAATTCCAATGTACCTTTAGCCTTTGTTTCACTCTTCGGAAATGGATTCTTGGTATTCTTTTCTCTTGAACATCCTTTGCAAGTGCCTTCATGATCGATATTCAAATATGGTAAACCTATTACCATTTTTCTCACAAGGGGTAATGCTTTGTACTTGATGTGAGAAATCATTTTACGCCATATTTCACTTGAGCTAGTGATCTCATGGACAAAGATTGTTTCTGAATGTCCCTTAAGTTTATATAATCCTCCTTCTTCTTCACCAATGACAACTACATCTTCAGTTGATTTTCCTTTGGTCCACATGAGTACTTGTCCATCTATAAAAGAAATTCTATAACCTTTCTTATCTAATGCTGATATGGAAAGTAAGTTCTTCTTCAAACCTGGTACATATAATACTTCATTCATCTTCATGGGAGTTCCAGAGTCAAGCTTGTAGCTTTCTTCACCAAAACCTTTGATGGGATATTGATAGTCATCTCCTAATGATACTTTATGAGGAGAGTTCTTCTCTTCAAGTCTTGATAGATTTTTATTATGTATTGTCATGTGATTTGAAGCACCACTATCTATACGACATGTATCTTCTCCAGGTATTACAGACCCAGAGAGTGCATAGAATAGTACATATTCTTCTACATATTCTTCTTTTGCTTGTTTCCTTCGAGGTATTTCTTCTTCTTCTTTATCCTCATCTTCAGCTACATGTGCATGATGTATTTTCTTCTTCAATGGGCACTCTCTGGCAAGGCGTCCTATCTTGTGACAATTATAACATTGCTATTGGGAGTAGTCTTTCTTCTAATTGTGTTCTCTTTTCCTTGAAACTTCTTGGGAGGTTGATACTCCTTGTGACTTTTCTTCTTGAAGTTTGATTGTATTCTTCTTCTGGTATGGGTGGATAGGGCTTTATCATATTCTTTAATTAGATCTTCTCTGTTAGCTACTCTAGATTCCTCTTGGATGTAATCTTCCCATACAATGTCAAACTTCATACTTTCTTTTCTGGCACACCTGAGTATGTATGAATGAATTCCAAGGTCTAGTGAGACAGTTGAGAGCAGTAATAACTAGTTCATATTCATTAAGGGAGTCTCCAATGGCTTCTAGTTTTTCCTTGAACTAGGAGACCCTTGTCAAGCAGTCTTGAATGGATTCCCCTTTACTCATCTTGGTGCTCTTCAATTGAGCTCTCAAATTCATATTTTTGTTGATGTTCTTTCCATCATACATTATGGAAAGGGAATCATAAATTTTATTTGGTGTCTCTTTGGATGACACTTGAGGGATCAAGTGATCTTTGATAGAATCAACAATGATCCTCATTGCCTTGATTTAGGTCCTTCTTGTGCTTTTCCTTAGCTTCATCTTCTTCTGGTTCTGCAAGTTCGGGATATGTGCTTGACTGAGGTGAGTTTGTTGGTTCACTTGGTTTTTGGAGATTTCAAAGCTTCACATTTCAAAACCTGCTTGTGAGATTTCAATTTATACATATTTTTGGTTCTATGGTTTTCTACAGTTTTCTATTTCAAGGCCAAACTAGGGTTTGTCTTTCCTAGAGATCTACCCACTCAAAAAATTCGATCTAGGTATCAATAGATGCACTCTAGGGAGGAACAACTTTCTATGCAATCAGATCTTCCAAATTCCAATTTTGACAAAAACCCTAATTTCTTGCCAAAGGGAGAGGAGAGAGAGTTTCACCTTGTGAAATTTGTTCTATTCAAGCTAGCTCTGAAACCATGTTAAGGTTTCATATGCTTATCTCGATATCATTAGTGTTAATTCCAATTTCACGTCAATAGAATATGTAGGATCACTGAAAGAAACACAATCACAAGATAGACACATAATTATCCTAGGAAACCCTCAAGGGGAAGAAAACCCATCAAAACTTCCTCTATATAGATGTATAAGATAAAACCCCAAAACATGTGCTCCTTCTCCTTGCTGGTATGTCTCTCTCTCTCTCCTATGTGCTATAGACAAGTGAGTGTGTGTGCTCAAATGAGGAACACAACTCCTCTATTTATACTCTTCCTATCACTTGAATTTTACCCTAACAAGTCGGCCCCAACAAACTTACTGGGCCAAATTCACCTAGGAAGACACAAAACAATATTATATTATATTCAATAGGTTACTATTGACCCAACTTAAAATGAAGGTTATACCTCATGACTCTATGATGACCAAATATAATAGTAACATCCCGACGGATGAATAAGACATCTCCCTTGGGTTAAATAAGTAAAATACATTTAGAATATTCTTCAAAGTTACAATATTTAAACATATAGTGGTTGATGGATCCATTGTCGTCACATGCTATGGATTCTATTTCATAGATTTCATAAGTATCTTCTCTATTAATTTGTGCATGCATTATTGTTATCTATGTCAAATTTCTTCTCATTTTGAAATTCATTATTTCATAGTCGTTTATATGATGTTCATTCAAACATTAGCTGGGCGTAACTCTACTTGGAAACCATCAAGAACAATTGACATAATAAATTTTTTTGACATCTCCAAGGATAGACCACAATCATGATGCATAAGAAATTTTATAAATAGAGTAATAAATAGCATAAAAATTCAATTGAGGATTAGAAAAATTCTTGCATAAGGAATTTTAGTAATGAGATATTTTTATTTCAACAGATCACATGAAGCGGTGACGTTTCACTTAATTTGGAAATATAGATTGATCTCCCTCTCCCAAGAACAATGTAATAGTATAACATAGGCCCTTATGTAGTTCATTTACCCCTGCAAGATCTACGACTCACTAATGAATGATAGTATAATCCATTATCCCTTTCTTCTCTATCGCTTACCACTACTTCTTTATCTTTAGCCTTACCAAGACCTAGACTGAAGAATAGGTAGGCCCCTCAACAAGTAGGAAAGATGGTCCCTAGGTCGATTATATGAAGCCCTTTTTGAAGCACCTATTCAAGGAACACAAATAAAATATGAAGCCACATTTAAGAGTAATTTCGATCACAATATTCTCCATGGATCCACGAATGGGAACATAAGCCCTGTAAAAAGGTCACAATCCACCATCAAAATAGTGAATTAATAACATGCATGAAACCTATGAACAGTTTAACGATCCTAAAAAACATACAAAATTTCAAACATGTAAAATTAAGACTGAGTATACCCTGCAAGCTACGAAAATCAGAGAGATTTATTTGCAATTTGACACCTTCCAACCCCTAAATCGTGACAAATGGGAAATAGAAATATGTTACTTGGGTTTTATATTTTTTGGTTTTCGTGGTGGCGAGCTAAAAATGGTGAAAATAGAAAACGTTTACTTTTGCTTTAAGAAAGCTCCTCCAACTAGAAATATAAAAAATAAAAGGAAAACACATTAATTATTACAAAATACTAGTCAAAACACGCAAAATATCTGTCTAAAAGTCATTCCTTGACCTATCAATCTTGAAGCCTATAAGATTGAAAATCACTCAGGCCATCAATCCAACCGTGCACATGATGGATCATGAAGCAGCAAACAGGGAAACCACACTCAGTTTACTAAATAAGTCTACATCAAAACCCAATTAACAAAATACCTTCAGCGTAAATGCATTTTTCTTGCAATAAATGTTTAATCCTCATCCAAGTTATAAAATTAGTTCTCTGCACACAATCCTACTAAGCTTTACTCAATTTTTTGCACACAATTTTCCTCAATGAATGATTTAACCTTTTGCAAGTATTGGCCTATTTTCTTTCATATACTGAAAATGATGTAAAACCTCATTCATTCAACTTGTCTAACCATTTGGGGCATTCCCACTATAGTTTTCATTTTGGGTCTTGATTCCGTGGATGAACTAATGCAACCGAGAGCTAATTTCAACATTGAGATCATCTCATTCTATGTTGTGAGAGAAAAGTTTATAATTCTTGTGTCAAGAATTTGTTTCCATGTTTATTCCCCTAAGAGTGTCACTTGAACCTACTTTGCAAGATCTATTCCATTCGTGATGTGAGGTCTTTCAATCAGTAACTCTAGAAAACTAACCCCAAAGCTATAGACATTACTAACAGAAATCACTCTCATAGTGTATGCATATTCTTTCCACTATATGTACAAGCCTGAAGGATTTAGAAGACATCTGTTCCAAATTCAATGAGCATTAATGATGATGGGAAAGTTTTCTCAACATTAATATCTTGGATCCATCCCTTGATTTCCCTTAATTATATTGAAAATCATGGAGGCACCTTTCTATCGATTTCCAAGACGAAAGAATCATCATGGAGCCAAACCCCCTCATAGCATAAACCCTCTAGTTGTGGCATCGATATTTGTAGTCATGATATTGGGAGACTGGTTACACGTTTAATTTAGGAATCCCACCAATGACATGCATATAAACGTTAATTGGCATAAGGGACTCCATTAGAAGTGCACCCCAAGATTTGTCTTGTTACTCAATGGTGTTGTATGACCAACAGTTTATGGAGGTGCTATCTATATTCCACAAATGCATTTTTATGGACCCGTGTTCACCTTGTCTTCACTGTGTTTCCTTTGAATCATAGATCTAAGGAATTTAGATGCTGTGAAGTGCTTAGCGAATGCATGGTCCCTTTGGAAATTTGGGTTCCAGTAAATTTTCTTCATAACTTCTTGGTTATGATTTAGTTATTATATGTTTCTTGCGAGTAATATGCATAGTTTCTTTTTCTTATTAGCATTGTTGCACCGAGATTATATTACCTCCCAGACAATTTTTTCAGATGTTGACTGGAGTATGTTAAATAATAAAAGTTATAGAATATACCATGAAATTTAGGTTAGTTTTGGTTCCGGTACCATTAAAATTCGGCAGTCTTCTAGGATCCTGGGGGTTAAATAATTATTTTATGGGCACTTTTCTCATCAATTCAGTTGTACTTAGGATTTGGTTATTGAACCCATGGATCTAAGTATTCACTTGAAAATTTCTATTGGATACGATGCAATTATTTTATTGATTGTAACAGTCTTTTGAATACACGAGATGCCTATGAAATCTTGTTTTTATAGGATAAATGTTATGAGCAGTTTGTTGTTTTGTTGGAGTACTTGTCCAAGAGACACAGTCGTGGGTTAAAATAAATGGTTTTAGATATTAGAGAGCATAAAAGCTGCATTTAATGCATATTTAGTATGTTTATGCTTACTAGGTAGTAGTGTATTGATATTGCAAAGAGCATGTTATTTTTAATTTTAATTTTCTCTCATTGTAAACTCTACTTGCCAAATTTTATCCATGGCCTAAAAATATTATTATCTAGGTTATTCATTTTGTTATTGTTATTGTTTCTGCTTTTGTTATTGTTATAGTTTCTTTTTCCTTCTTCAGTGGAATACTTATCATATCTAGTGGCCAAAGAGACCTAGACCAGGTTGTTGGATGAGTTGTAGTTGTTGCACCTTCAATGATTTGCAAATGAGCTTAGACGTGTGGAACATGCTCTAAGCACTACATGGCACACTATGGAGCTAAATTGCTCTATTACTCGGGATTAAGAGTGGGATTTCGAATACTCAATGCGGATCGTGGGAAGCTGGATAACGTTGTCCCTGACGAGCCTCTTGGGAAATATGGTTTCTTCAGCGGTAGACTTGAGTTACCGCACAAACATAAAATATTTCCCTTTTTACTTTACGGAAAGTCTTGTGACCAAAATACTTGCGATGGAATTACTGTGATAGAGTTACTGGGATGGGATTTTCACTCAACACACTTTTACCTTGACATACTTACTTGGCTTCGACCTTCGTTTACTACGGCATGATTTAGGTTGCGACCAACTTTCACTTCGACATAACTAATTTATATTTCCTAATCTAAATACTTACAATATGAAAAACACTTTTCACGGTGGTAACTTGGGATAAACTGTGACACAACTATATTGAAACTCACTCACAATATCATATACCAAATATTAAATAAGACTTGTGTCGAACCCTTCTGCGGATAAAAACTAGAACTTTTACATGATGAAATAAATATGGATTCTTTGTGTCTTTCACTGAACAGTAAATGTAAACAACATTCACTCAGGTAAATATGGAGAATATGTGTAGCTAAATAAGACTTTCATTAAACCATAAAATATGGATTTATATTTCTTATGATGACATAACAAATAACTATAGTCGTAAATACAAACTTGGAAATTTACAAGGATGTTTCACCTTTTACAGAGCTTTGACTCTCAACACATTTACAAAACACAGAAGCTTGAGCTTCGAACTCTTCACATATTTTTTCCTTCTTCTTCTATGCATTTCTCTTCTCTGTATCTCTCTGCCTATCTCTCTTTGTCTGTTTTCTCATCTTTTACTACAGATTTACAATCTTCTTCTTCTTATTAAAAAACTTATATTGACTTACATTAAAGACTGTAATAACTATCTACCTAGAAACTTAGCTTCAATAATTTAATTCGATAGGATTATATATGAGAGACATGAACTCTTCGTCCCATTAGACTGTCTGACATAAACTGACCTACTATAGACTCTGACAAAGTCGGCTGATGTACTATTCGGATCAGCGAGTAATTAATATTTCCAACACTCCCCCTTAATTATGAGCAGATCGGAATTTTAAAACAAAATATTACAAAATGTTTCAGAGCTAAAACTCTCCATGTTCCTAATATAGTTCATTGAGCAAAACTTGACATTCTTAAATAACTTTGCATATGTTGGAATGTATCCCTTGCCAAAGGTTTTGTAAAGATGTCTGCAAGCTGATCTTCAGACCTGCAAAATTCTAAACAAATTTCTTTATTGTTCACCAATTCTCTTATGAAATGATACCTTCTGTCGAGGTGTTTGGTTTTCTTATGAAACACGTGATTCTTTGATAATGCAATGGTTGAATTGTTGTCGCCGAAAATGGTTGTTGGTTCTTGTTGGTTCTGTGACATGTCTTTTAACATTCTCCGCATCCAAATAGCTTGACATGCAGTGCATGTAGCTGTGACATATTCTGCTTATGTGAATACAAAGTTACTATGGGTTGTTTCTTCAAAGCCCACGACACAACTGCTATACCAAAATGAAATGTGTACCCAGATGTCCTCTTCCTGTCATCTGTACTTCCTCCATTGTCACTGTTAGTGTATCCAATGAGTTTAAAATTTTCTGAAGTTGAATACATAATGCTAAGGTCCTTCGTGCCACTTACATAGCTCATAGTTATTTTACCTGCTTCCCAATGAGAGTCTTTTGGTGACTCCATGAATCTTGAGATCATACTTACTCCATACATGATTTTTGGTCTCGTTTCTATTAAATACATAAGACTGCCAACAAGCCTTTTAAACTGCGTAGGATCAACAGTCGATCCATCATCATCTTTGCTCAATTTTAAACCTATGATTACTGGTGTTTGGGATGAAATACAATTATACATATGGAATATTTTTAAAATTGGAGTTGCATACTTGGACTATGATATAAAAATACCACTTTCAGGCTTCTAGACTTCAATCCCCAGAAAAAACTTCATGAGCCCCAAATCAGTCATTTCAAATTCACTTTCCATGACTGTTCTAATTTATTTTATACCAAAATCACCAATAAATATAAATCAACTATATACATGTAGACAATTAACATTTTACCTTTCTCATTCACTTTGGTGTACAACATCAGTTCACTTTCACTTCTATGAAATCCATTCTTGGTGAGATAGGAATCAATGCGACTGTACCAAGCCTTGGAGCTTGCTTAAAACCATAAAGTGCCTTTTTTCATCCTGTACACTTTATGCTCTTGTCCTAGAACTTCATAGTCTTGTGGTTGTTCCACATATACTTCTTCATCCAAACAACCATTCAAAAATTATGATTTAACATCCATTTGATAAATAGGCCATTTGTTTTGAGCAACAATGGCCAAAACTGTTCTGACCATATCCATGCATGCGACTGGTGTGAACGTTTCGTTGAAATCTATGTCGGGATGCTATGTGAACCCTCTTGCGAGCATCCTTTCCTTGTGCTTCTGCACATTCCCACCAACATCTTGCTTGGTTTTATAAATCCATTTGACGTTGATTACATCTTTATCTTTTGGTACATCTAACAGCTCCCATGTTTGATTTTTCTCAATGCATTCTATTTCTTCATCCATGACTTGTGCCCATACTTGATCTTCGACAAATTCCTCAAATGTTAGTGGATCATCTATTTGAAAAAATAATGCAAAAAGAGAGAATGAATTTAGTGTACCAACTTCATATATTTCATGCATACTTCTTGTATTTATTGGATATGTTGATGTTGATCTTGACATACTACTTGATGGAGTCTGTTTTCCTCTTGGTGTACTTGTCGACATAGCTTGAGCTGCAACTTGTGTCAACGTTCCTTGTGCTGAACCATGTAGTAGTGTCAAGGGAGTCTGTGGTGCCAAGAATGGTTGACTTACATGTGCTATTTGAACCACTTCCTCCATCATGTCATCATGCTCGACATTCGATACAATCTTGACATTATTCTCGACGGTTCCATCCCATGATTCATTCTCAATGAATTGAACGTCGCGACTAATGATTACTTTCCTTGTGATAGGGTCGTACAACTTGTATGATTTTTTGTCTTTAGAGCAGCCAACAAAAATACATTTCTATCCCTTCTTGTCTGTTTTATTTCTCATCTCATCTGGCACATGAGCATATGCAACACAACCAAAAAACTTTTAAATGAGAAACACTATGATTTATACCTGTCCATGCTTCTTAAGGAACCTTGTTCTTCACACTCTTTATTGGAGACCGGTTCATAATATATACAACATTTGTGACTGCTTCAGCCCAATATTCATTTGGAAAATACTTGGTTTCCATCATGTTGCGTGCCATCTCCATAATGGTTATGTTCTTCCTCTCTGTGACATCGTTATGCTGAGGTGTATACCAAGCAATGAATTGTTTCTGTATACCATGGGTTTTGCAAAAAACTAGAAATTCATTTGAAAAATATTCACCTCCTCTATCTGTCCATAGGATTTTGATGTGGTGTCCACTTCGGTTCTCCATGAGTGCTTTGAACTGCTGAAAACAAATAAATGCATCATATTTATGTTTCAGAAAATATACCCTTGTTTTTCTTGAGTAGTCATCAATAAAAGTAATAAATTAAATAATTGCAGCCTCCTATGGATGATGTCTGCATTGGGCCACAAATGTTAGAATGCACAATCTCAAGTGGTGTGTGTCTTATGTATGACTTTCTGACTAGAAAATTTTCTCTATGCTACTTGCCAAAAATGCAGCCTTCGCAAAATCTGTCTGGTTTGTTAATCAATGGAAATCCTTTCACCATATTCTTTGGGTACAATATCTTCATCCCACCAAAATTCAGATGCCCAAGTTTGAAATTCCATAGCCAAGAACCATCCTCAACTTCTGTTTGAAACACTACTTGAATTTCAGCGCTGTCATTTTCTTTATTGTCGCAATATACGACTGCTTCTTTGATTTCTTCCTTGAATGCAACTCCCATATTTGTCTTTCGATTCATGTATGGAACTATCCTTAATGGAAAGGAGTGATTTCTTGTCATTGGCACATTTTTTATTAGGCGGTTTCTTGGACATATGTATTTAATCACACAGTGATTGTCCTCCATGTAAACTCTGTAACCTTTTTGTATCAATTGTCCAATGCTCAGCAAATTGTGTTTTATACCTTTGACATGATAAACATTAGGCATATACTTTTTCTCCCCCTATTTGGTTGGAATGCCAACAATACCTTTTCCCAAAACAATGACTTGGACATTATTTCTAAGTGTAACATCAGTTTGAACTAAATTATCTAGAACAGAAAACAAATTTAAATTACCAGTCATATGATTGCTGCAACCTGAATCTAAATACCATATGTTGCATGGAATTTTTTGGATGGTATTGCATTAGATTGGGGATGCGTATGCCATCAACATTGCACTCGACGAAGTGCTGGTGTTCGTCGTTTGGTTCTGGCTTTTCCCTCCTTGGTCATACTTATTCTTCCTGCATTCATATGCATAATGACAAAATTTCTTACAATAATGACATTGAATTTTTTATTTATCAAACATGTGACCACCTAGCTTACTTAGGTTCTGATTCTGTCCTCTACCAGAGACATCCGTGGGACTGCTGTTGCATCCTTCTCTTGAGAAGTTTCTTTCTATGCCTCTAAACTTGTTTCTCCCCCTACCTCTACCAAGGCTTATGGATGACTGTGTTGTGAATGCACCTTCTAATTATGTGTTTGATATGTTGATTATGTGTTCATGATTGATGAGTGAAGCTTGCAAATCATCAATGGTAAACAATGACATGTCTTTGTTTTCTTCCAAGGTTACAACCAATAATCAAATCTTGGGGGAATACTTCTGAGAATTTTTTCAACCACCCTTTAGTCTTCTATGTTTTCTCCATGAGATTTCAGTTGATTTATCAAACCAACAACTCTAGTGTAAAATGAGACTACTGAGTCTGTTTCTTTCATTTACAGAGATTCAAAATCTCTTCTCAGTATTTGCAGCTTGGAATTCTTTACCTTATTCAAGCCTTGATATGCGGTCTCCAATGTGTCCCATGCCTACTTAGCTGTAATGGCTACTGCTACTCTTGGGAGTGTACTTTCATTCATGGTCTGGTGTATGTAGAATAGAGATTTTCCATCTTTCTTCCTCTGTTCCCTTAGGACATATTTCTCAGCTTGCATGAGATTATTATATGTTGGTTGATACGTTGGTTCTATATAACCATTATGGACTATCTCCCAAACATATTGACCTTTGAACAAATCCTTCATTGTTAGAGACCAATACTCATAATTATTTCCTATCAAAATTGGAGTTTGTAAACTCAACATATGTGAACCAGAAGTGGACGCCATTTTTAATTTACCTTAGGAAATTACTTTTTCTTTTTTAAGACAATATTTCTTTACTAAACTAGCTCTGATACCAGATCTCGGGAAAGACAGCTACTTCAGTGGTAGACTTGAGTTACTGCACACACACAAAATCTTTCCCTTTTTACTTTACGGAAAGTCTTGCAACCAAAATACCTGTGACGAAATTACTGTGATAGAGTTATTGCGACGGAATTTTCACCGGACACACTTTTACCTTAACAGACTTACTTGGCTTCGACCAGCTTTTACTGCGACAGGATTTAGGTTGTGGCCAACTCTTATGCAACCAACTTTCACTTTGTCAAAACAACTTTATATTTCCTAGTCTAAAGACTTAGGATATGAAAAACACTTTTCAAGGCATAAAGTGTGACACAACTATATTGCAACTCACTCACAATATCATATAACCAAATTATAAAAAATACTTGTGTCGAACCCTTTTTGCGGATAAAAACTAGAACTTTTACACGGTTAAATAAATATGGATTATTTGTGTCTTTCACTGAACAATAAATGTAAACAACATTCACTCAGGTAAATATGGAGAAGATGTGCAGAGTAAATAAGACTTGCATTAAACCATAAACTATGGATTTATATTTCTTGTGATGGCATAATAGAGAACTATAGCCGTAAATACAAACTTGAAAATTTACATGTTTCACCTTTTACAGAGATTCGGCTCTCAACACATTTACAAAACACAGAAGCATGAGCTTCGAAATATTCACATATTTTTTCCTTCTTCTTCTCTGCACTTTTCTTCTCTGTATCTCTATTCTATTTCTTTCTCTCTCTATGTGTTTTTCTCATATGCTACTACAGATTAACAATCTTCTTCTTCTTATAAAAATACTTCTACCGACTTACATTAAAGACTGTAATAACTATCTACCTACAAAATGAGATTCAACAATTTAATTCGACAGGATTAAACTGACCTGCTACAAACTCTAACAAAGTCGGCTGGTGGGCTATTCGAATCAGCGAATAATTAACAGAGGTGACCATGGGTAGAGGTGGGAAAGCACTAGCTTGTGAACAAAGGCAAATCCTCGGATGCCCTAACTTTCACTCATTTATATATACTCTTTTCATCTCTCACGGGCCTGGTTGCAAATGCTGGAGGAAAATAGAGGAAATTCACATTCGCTAAGAAATGATGCCTTCAAGCCAAGCACATTCCCAACATGCGCTTCATTGTGGATGTATTCTACTAAGTAGCCCCATTTTATATTCCATATTTCCTCACGCATTTCCCTGCCAATCACTACGCGACGTTGTTGCTAAGGAATTCAATAGGAATTCAGTGAATCAGAGTACATCGAAACCTACCGCATCATTGGATTTGTTGCATTTCAAGGTTTTCGGTGGACTTCGCATGATAAAAATTTATGCAAGAATCGTTTTTTATTGAGACTCGTCCCGTCTATTTCTTTTACATGCTTAAATTATGTGCATTTTAACTGTTTTGAAAGGGTCCAGATTCTAGGATGGTTGTCGATTCCTTGTATTGTCAGTATCTCTTGGCGATATTGGCCTTGATTTAATCTTGGGTTTTTTATTGATTGAAGAGCATGGGAGTATATTTTCAGAGGTTTCAGATTTGTTTAGATTATCAATCCTTCTTTAGTTTAAGGTATTCTTTAGGACAATTTGGGTGAAAACTGGTACATTTTGTGGAATTTGAGGGGAAATAGTCCACAACAAGTTTATATCCTTAAATCTTAGTGAAATATAGGTCAGAGTTCCTGGACTTGGGCAATTTAAAGTATATTTTCGAATTATCTCGTGCAAAATTGTTACAGGTTATGAAATTTGAGGGAGAAAACATTCCACAACGTTACTTTTGATGTTAAAGAAGTATACATTCTTAACATCCAGTGGAAAATAAGCCAAAGTGCCTGGTTTTGTGCAATTTATATAATTTCGAACAGTTCGGGAAAAACTATACATTTTGTAAAATTTGATGTGAATTCAATGTATAGCCTTACGTCCTATTTTAAATGATTCTATATTTTTAAAATTTTAGTGGAAATTAGGTTGGCGTGGAAGATTTATAATTGACCTAGGATTTCTGAAGGATTTTAGACTTCGAGTGTTGTAGGCCTGTTTGATTGCGTATGTGCACATTCATGACCAGGAAATTGGAAAAACTAGAGTAATTATGATGCAGAGTTGAGAACTTATCAAATGAAGCAGGAAGTTCTATGATATCCAGGTGTAATGAGACTTTTGATGTAGAAGTTCGTCGTTTGACCATGATATTAGGTAATTTGCAGAGGATTAGCACTAAGAAGCGTTTGCAGTCTTGAGAAAGAACCATGTCGTCATCTCAAATGGATATTTGGGTTGTTATACAATGATTTTGCAATCCACAATGTGATTTTCACGGTATTTCTGAGGTTGGTGAAGTTTTTGTTGTGATTGCCACAATAGGTCATTTGAAACATATATTCTAGAAAAAATTTCACTTAAATTACTTTGGCCTTGCCACATGAATCTTCATTTTAGATAATATTGGCACAATTCTAGACACTAATGATCTTGAACATCCAGTGTAGTTATAGGATATTTTTCAATTGTAAAGAAATCTCTCCATTCAGGGTTGCAATGAAGAACCTTCGAGGAATGACAGGTATAGGTAGCGGCCTTGTGATTTGGATAGGACAGTTTATGTTTGCTGCGACTTCAATTGTTGTTATGGTGACTAGAAATAGTTTTTGAAATTATAAGGCATGTTGGTAAGGCTTCAATCCATTCTTTCAACTTTTATTCCTTGATTCTTATTATAAAAAGATGTTTTTGAGGGTATTTTTAATTACAAACCATTTTTATTTAATAAATAAATCTGATTAATTTTCATTGACTATGTACTCGACAATGAATTCTTGAATGTGTCACATCCCCTTCCCTTCATGTACATGTAAAATAGAAACATAAGATCTATCGATAACAAGGTGAGTTGCTTGTATTTGAAAAGCAAGTGAATAAGACACATTTTCATTCTTGAATGTTTGTCCCCTTTTATCACTTACTAATAAATAAGCAAGAATGATAATAGCATTAAAAAAATGTATGTTTCAACAAAGGAAGATATATTTCTTTACAGTTTTAATAGACTCCTGACAATTTGAAAGGGAACCTGATTCTATATTTGCTTGATATTTTCCCATAAACTAGAAAAGGTCAATCTCTGCTAAAAAAAAATAGTGTATAAAAGATATACTCATCAATATAACATTTGATAGAATATATAAGAGTATAACATATATAGATCCTCTTAGCATATACAGATCGATACAATCAATATAACATTTGATAGAAGCTATATGGATCCACTTCTTTGATTTGTTTCAATTTCAATCACATTTGATCTTCAAAATTTTGTTTGAAAAACAAGGGGTCTAAAAATGTTCCTAGAGAGTGTTTAGAGGTTGATTTCCTTTGGATAGTTTCCATTTAGTTCTATACTTGGTGATTTTTTTTTTTGTATATTTCCCGTCGGATACAAGTTTTGGATGGGTTGTTTTGAATATTTTTATTCTATTAACATAAGAATTACAGGGGTTTATTAATTTTGATTTTGAACCTATTTCACCTATATGTATCTATATGATCCTTCCACTTACAAAGTGAGAGAATGAAGGGATGTTGTATTCGACTAAGTCCTTTCTAACAGTTTTCCAGGTTCTTTCCTCCACTCTTTGATGATGATTCTCCTCCTGGTAGGGTTTAGTCAAGCACTCTTTCTACAGTGACAAGTCAGATGGACATTGATGGTCAAAATCCTACTAACTCACCTAAATTTTCTTCTTCTATATTGATTGCACCTCCTATGCTTCTACAACTGTGCGATTGAATAATGTTTAAGATATTCCACCATCTACTCCATAAAGGCCAAGGCCTACGCCCAAATGAGCTTCTACTTATTTAGACTCTGGCAGTTTCCTTCCTAAAGATGAACTTGGTCATTGTTGGCATTTACCTACTAGAAAGGTCTTCTAAATCACTTTAATGATCTTAAAACAGAAATAAATTATCTTGCAGATATTTGACTGTGGATTTATTGCTTGTTTGAATTGCTATATGTTTGCTTTCAATTTAAGAGTTTAATTGTGCAAGTTGTTCATAATTGTTGTTGCCAACCGTTTTTTCTCGTGCAATTAAAACTGGAAGCTCATTAACATGGAAAACAAATACACACATCTGCATGGATTCATGTGGAACAATTCTCATTTTTTAATTTTCCTCTATATTAGTAGTCGTAATAAATTGTTGGGCTTAAAGAGAGAGTTGGAATTCGGAGAATTGATGTACAACATCAAATATATGAGTGGTTATATGACATGATTTGCTATGCCTTAATATCTAATATAGACAAAACTCGACAAGGTGTCTCATCACCAACCCCAACACATCAAGCTATATAAGCCAACTTATGATTTTTTTCAATTCATATTTAATAGTTTATGATTTGGACCTTTAGGTTTTTTTCCTTCTTCTATTTTTTTATTTGTATGCATATTGTGTTTTTCTTGTATTCATTGTTCTATTTTTTGTCGCTATAGTCATTGAATTCACCTTCATTGTTGTCATTTCTCATTATGAGAGTTGTCATTTGTCATTTCTTTTTGTAAAATCACATTTTTTTATTCCAAGAAAAAACTATGTTCAAGTATTTCATATTCATTTTATGATTTGATGTTTGCTTGCAATTTTAATAGGATTTCTTTCTCAAGTCAGTTGCAGCAATTTGTCAAAGCAAAGGATTCAAAAAATACTTTACAATTTGTGAAAGGGAAAGGGTCATTGCCATTTCACACCATGAGGATTCAATCTTCATGTACATAAACTCGTGATGGTGGCCTAAAATGTTTCCAACACCATTTTTTTCTGTTGAATCCTACATGTGATTATTATTGTTCATTTCATACTTTGATTTGTATCAAGCATGTTTTTACTTTTTATAGTTGTTACACCATCAATTATAACAACACATTGGTGCCATGCAATGCCAAATTATCATTTTATAAAAGTGTTGAGTTCAATAAACCTATTATATATTATGATTTGGATTATTCTTCTACCAGTTCTTTTGCACCTCTTGGTGTAAATGCTAGTAATAATTATATTGTGCTACAATTTTTTTAATAATTATATCTATTCTAAGTTTTGGATTTTTTGGTATTTTTTTGTGAAACACCCTTCATTATACAATTTCCACAAATAATATTAATGATTTTACGAATTTTTCAAGATTTACAACCATATTTTAGACAAAACTAATTATAAATATAATGAAAAATGATTGAAAACCGTATAAAACATTTAAACCACTAATATTTTTTTTTAATAATATCTATTTAATTTGAGTAGCATATAATGCCATATTACTGATTTTTATTTTTTAGAAATGAGATTTTAGTTCAAATATATTAAAATCTTAAATAGAAACACAAACACACTTACTATATATATTTACATTGAAGGATCCTTGTCCCAGGTTCTGGTATCAAACACATTTATTGCAAAGGTCACATGATGATCACACAGGCCAAATCACCAATGCATTGATAGCTACAAACCAACAAATAGGAATTTATTACATTGGCATAGGACGTTACATGGTAGCGAACATTTTGTAACACAAGTCCATGCTTCTCTTGATCAACTAAATGAACTCACCCAGTCTTTCATCAATTGCCCCAAGAGCTTAGAAGGTTTGGCCAATACAATCAATACACAACTGTTGATACACATTTATTTATTAATTAGATTTTTTTTAATAAGGAGCCATGATACCGTCGCAAATTGATTTGTTACTTTATCGAGCAAAACGCATGGGCTGCCTGGTCATGGTCCTTGTCCAACTCGAAGTCTGCTCCAAGCTTAAGCTTAGCCAAAGCAATTTCCTCAGTAGCGTCCAGACATTCATCCGTACGCTTTGATTCCACAAGAGGAGCTATGGATACAGGGGGCAAGCTTGCAAGTGCAGGGATTGTTTGAAAGTATATTGTCGCATTTTTTTCTGTTGCCCTTTTCAATTTTTTATCAATTTCAGCCTCCAATTTGGACACTATCTCCAGAATTGGTGTTAGTCCCACTCGTCCGTGTTTGTTTGCACGTTTCATAGAATTCTTAGCACTGGTAAGAATCCTAAGTCCATCTCTTAAGCGTGCAATTTCTTCTCCAAACTCCTTCTTGAAATGTAAGAAAATAGAATATATGTAAGAAGCTTCAGCGTCGAATAGTGCTTTTTTGAGCTGTAAATGTGCAATATTAATACATGTGTTCTCAAAGTGCTCAAGAAGAGGTGAGTAGCGTAAGAATATATCGGCTATCATATAGTAATTACTGATCTGGCTGGCAACCATGCAAATCAATAAAGGTGGTTTAATGTTATTGGAGATAAGCTTATGATACAAGCATTCCTGAGCCTGAGCAAGCATGACACTCTCCAGCATGTGCGCGCATTCCACAGATATGTCAACGGTGGAGTTCCCTGCGGTGGCCTTCACTGAGATAATTTTTCTGAGAAAAGCGAAGGCCCCTGCCGCTGCCTCGAACGCATTGCAAGCCTCGCCGTGGCTGTCAGCTGAAACGGCGATCTGGCTGTGAATGGCTGCCAAATTGAAGACAATGGCGGCTTTCTCAAAGTGGATGTTGTGATCTGAGGCACTCTCATGCGTCTTGAAAGAGTCGTACCAGGTGAAGCAGAAGGAGATGGGATTGGGATTGGGGAGCGTGGACTCCATGACACAGAGAGCTCTGTAGTATTTCTGCATCAGATCGCGACGGGCTTCCAGCTTCATATCGCGCCCCTTCTCCACTTCGTCGCGCATCTGTGTGAGTGAGAGGAGGTACTCTTCCATCTCCAGCGACAGCGCTTTTGACTTGTTGGTAGCGATGTAATCCCTCACAGGTGTATGCAGGTTTAACGACACCGTTTTTTTCTCAGGAATCGCCATTAACGATTTGAATGCCATTTTCCTGTATTGTTTGTTCAATTCAACTCAATGGACGTTTACTAATTCCAAGGCAATACTCGTTGCTATTTGCAGATCTGTGCCAATCGACGCTATATATCTACCCTCAACACGGCGACTCACCGATATTAAACAACTTTTACTTTGTCTGGCCAATTCATGGCCGTGTCTCTGTTACTTTCATAATTCATGGGACTGTATAACTGATCAACTCTCTCTAATTTTGTAAGTGACTTTTCATTTTCATATTCTATATACATTATTTACATTAACTATGATACTATAATCAACTTTTTCTATTTTGTAAGTGACTTTTCATATTCATATTCTATACATTATTTACTATAATAAAAAACCACAATTAATTTTTTCTATTTTCTAAATGACTTTTCGTATCTATATTCTGTTTACATTAACTATAATAAAAAACCTCCTTCTGGTATGGCCGAGCCCTACTCTGAATCAATTAGAGCCGCCTACTGCAAGGAATGAATAGAGCTACCTTTCTTTTAATGCTTTATAAAACCATAATCGGAAACCAAATTATGATGGTTTACAACTTTTAAATCAATAATAACTTGGGTTCTCAACAACTCATTTATATATATACAACAACTCATTTATATATATATATATATAACAACTCTCGAGGTTTTATTCTGCTACTAAAGTATTTATTTATACATTGTTGTGGCCAATGAGTTTCACTTTTCAATCAATTTTTTCTATTTTTTAAATGACTTTTCATGTTACTTTTAGACATTAACTATAAAACCATAACCGAAAACCATAATAGAATTAAGTTTACAACAATTTTTAAAATACCGACAATGTTAACCCAATGTCGATTTAAAAAAAACCTTAAAATAATAAATTATTTCAAAATAAAATCAAAATATGAAATAAAAAATCATTGTTATTCATATTTAATTACATTATATATATATGGGTGCTTGAAAGAACCTCCTACCCAAATATTATGCAATGGGAGCACGCGAGTAGAACAAAACAAGAACGTGCATGCGCTTTTGTATGCGTGCACGCGCTCCTACTTCGGTAGTGGCGAACCTCCAGGTCAGATTGCCAGTGTGGACAACAAGAATGTGCACATGCCCCTAATGACCCGCTCGCGTATAAGTGTGCACGCGCGTGTTTTGTGTGATCGCATACAGGGATGCGTGCGCGTCCATGTGCTAAAAAAAAAACAATGAACAATTTTTTTTGTTCACAACCCACCCGTGAGCGCGCAAGGAGGCGAAAATGACATCCAAGGAGCCTAACGGAAGTGTCCAACCACGCTAAAACGACACCCACGACATTGGAGTAAGATAGATGGAGTAGGAATGCCATTTTTTTGTTTATTTTGATGTTTTTTTAGTGTTTTTTTAAATAAAATACAAAACTAAAAAAAATTGAAAATGAATTGAAATGGGAAAATTTTGATATTGTAGTACAAATTACCTAAATATAACAACAAACAATGGAGAGGTACAAATTACAAATTACCTAAATTACAAATTTTGATATTGTAGTACAAATTACCTAAATATAATAATAAATGTGAAGAAGAGGCAAGTTTGCATGGATTGGTGTAATTACCAACCATGGAGAGAAAACTGGAGGAAGAGATGGTTCATGGTTTTTGACAAGCCTCCATGCAACAATGTCGAGGTCCCACAATATTTTCTCAGGAAACTGTGGGTTAATTTTGTGTTAGGGTTCCATGTGAACTACTTCGAAATCACTGAGTTCCAGGGCGTCGGTTTTGGCTCAGCTCAAGATTGACCTCACGCCCACCGGAACCCACTCAGAGGACCTCTTGCACCTAGGAGAGAGTCAAATCTGCTTCCTCAACCCCCTGGGTTAGGTAGTGGGATAGATGAGATCCACAAGTTCGTTAGACGTGCCACAAAGCACCTTCTTAGGCATACCACATTTGTGGCTATGTTTTCGTAGAGCGAGCAGTACCACCCCGAGAGACACACTTCTGCACGGTCTACTGGTGGTGGGTGAGGGAGAGCAACTACAGGTCGTAGCCAGGATGATCCATCCATCTCGACAGGACCAGTATCACATCGTTGTTCTCGTTGTGGGAATCCATGCCATGTTCCCATGCATGAGCATGCCACCGAGAGCTACCTACACCATGTTAGTTATTGTTTGATTTAATGTTTAAGTATTGATTATACATTGTGCAATCTCATAATTTCTAATAAATTTAACTTAGAATCAGAAGTTGATGACATGATTTGTTTTAATGTATAACTATTCAGTGCTGAGTCTCCAACACCCGGGTGGGAGGACGTTGGTTCCTTCAACCTAGATGGAGCCATGGTAGCTGCAGAGGACATTGCGACACCATACACATAGGTATTTTTCTTTCAGTAATTAAATTTAATGTTAGTAGTTAATCTTATCATCCAATGTAGTTAATATTTAGTAATTGAATCTAAATATTTTTGTGCAAATGAACAGGTGTCCACAGGAGTGAGTGACTAGCCATCCCCACCAAGGATCAGCAGATCCCCTAGTGAGCAGGTATCTTGTAATAAAGTATAAATTTAATTTCAGTTTTGATGGCTTAGATTTATATAGTTGTATTTTTTATGTACTAATATACGAGTACATAGTCACGTTGGTGTCAGTATCTCTCCATCGACTACCTTTTTCCCACCATATATGCTAGGTGTAGCCTCTGACATACATGTCCCTTTCCTTGCATCCCTCCCCACCCCATTTCATCCATCCCTTACCTCCCATCCAACTCCCCCTTCTTCATCATAGCCTTCGCTCACTCCCCTCGCGCCACCCATCCACCCCCTGCCTTGCAATTTCTCATGTTTCCACCCTCCCCCCTCTGACCACAATACACCATCCATACACATTCACCCATCCCTCCACCCCATCCCAGACCTCAGTCCCCTCCCCCATTTCCCCCCACCACCCTCATTTCCTCTTCCAAGGTGGCATGTTCCATTCTACAGCCAGTTGAGGTTTATCGTCATACATCACAACTTCTCCCACTCCAATCCACGCCCTCTCCCACCGTGCTCCCTAGTTTTGTAGCCAATGTCGATGTGGCTACATCCTTTGCTATGTGATCCACCCTATCATCAGAACAAGTTGTCCAACCCACTGCTCCACCTACCACCCCTAAGGACCAGCTGATTGCTCCACCTACCAGCCCCCAGGACTAGCCTATTGTGTTCACGGTGAGATTGATTAGTTTATGAAAATCTTGTGCAATATTAACGAAAATTAACAAAGGCATTAAATTGTATGAGTTATCTGATTGTTTAAATGCTGTAGGGTGGCATTGTTGAGAGACTTGGATCACGGAGGAGGGTAGCCCCTTCACCACTTATGATCTCGTCTGAGGTGAGCTATTTAATATTTGAAAACATAATTTTAATTTTTAAATTGTGTTTTATACTTGTCTAATTTCCTGTAGGAGTTGACATTTGATTGTTGTCGTTTCAGACCCCAAGGGGAGGTGGTCGAAGCGGCCAGAAGAACCAAGCTTCCTCTAGCTTGAAAAAGAGGAAGATCGATTTTGGAGGTGCACCTGGCAGCTCTGAGGGTGGGAAGGAGGATTAAGAGACCTCCTATGTACACTAGCCATGATGTGGCATTTTGGCACGAATTGCCATATTTTGTATAGGGAACGAGTTGCCATATTTTGTATACAACACGAGTTGCCATTGTATAGACATTGGGAACAATGTTCCATTTTTCACTAGTACTATATATGATTGAAAACTTGTGTATATTAATATATCATTTTGTGCTTTTAAATAGTACATTGCCTTTTATTATAGATTTGCATACATTATGTCGAATGCAATAGTAGTTTACAATTGATGCGCTTGCAATACTTGTTGTTGACGAAGCCTGACTCATATTGAACCAACATAGTAACACCTACAATATTATTCATTGTCCAAATTGCAATAAAAAGCACTTAATTTCCTTTGGTATTTACATAGTAATTATTGTCTCATTTTGCAAGCTAGAAATTGATATTGGAATGATCTTCTCTTTCCATTTGATTGACTAGAAATTTCATAGTATTGTTGAGCTGAGAATCATATTCAACATGACTATTGTCGGCTTGCATTTGTTACATCTACTTGGCAAACATTGATTTTGATAAATTTGGCAATTCACATCATTTGAAGAAGAAGTTGACATTCCTTACTCTCATTAAATCCATACATATTTGTTATGCTATTGTTGAGCACTTGCAATTTTAACGATTTATTGTACTTGTTGCAATTTTAACGATTTAAGGGTTAGCATGCATAACCTAGGGTTTAGAATCAACGAGTAAACCCTAACCCTAACTAAAGTTTAAAGTTTAGCATGCATAACCTAGGCTTTATAATCAATGAGAAAACCCTGACCCAAACGGTGTTTTGGGGTTAGCAGGCATAACCTAGGTTTTAGAATCAATGATGAAACCCTAAACCTAGGAGGGAAACCCTAATCATCGTCGTCATCAACATCATCATCCTCATCATCATAATCATCATAATCATCGTCATCGTAGTCATAGTCATCGTGATCATCATCCTCCTCCTCCTCCTCCTCATCATCACCATCATTTTTCATCATCGTCGTCATTGCCATCATCATCATCATCATCCTCATCATCATCATAGGCATCATCCTCATCATCATCATTGTCATCATCCTCCTCATCATCATCATCATTGTTCATCATCATCATTCCATTGCAAATGCTTGAAAATATAACCAAAGCAAATTTTCAATTAAACCTATCATCATCGTCATCGTTGTTCCTCATCATCGTCATCATCATCATCATCATCATCATCATCATCCTCATCATCATTGTCGTCGTCGTCATCATCATCATCATCATCCTCATCCTCATCATCCTCATCATCATCATTGTCATCATCCTTATCATCATCACCATCATCATCATCATCTTTGTTCCTCATCATCGTCATCGTCATCATCGCCATCATCATCATCACTATCATTGTTCATCATCATAGTCATCATCATCCTCACCAACATCATCATCATCATCAACAACATCATCATCCTCATCATTATCATCAACATCATAGTCATAGTCATCATCATCATCATCATCATCATCATCACCATCATTGTCATAGTCATCATCCTCATCATCATCATTATCATCATCCTTATCATCATCATCATCATCATCATTATTCCTCATCATCATCGTCATCATCATCATCCTCATCATCATCATCATCACCATCAACATCATCATCATCGTCCTCCTCATCCTCATCCTCATCCTCATCCTCATCATCACCATCATTGTTCATCATTGTCATCGCCATAATCATCATCATCATCATCATCATAGTCATCATCTTCATCATCATCATTGTCATCCTCCTCCTCCTCATCATCATCATTGTTCATCATCATCATTCCATTGCAAATGTTTGAAAATAAAATCAAAGCAAAGTTTCAACTAAACCTATCATCGTCGTCGTCGTCATCATCATCATCATCATGGGTCCTCATCATCGTCGTCCTCATCATTATCATCATCGTCACCATCATTGTTCATCATCATTGTCATCGTCATCATCATCATCATCATCATCCTTATCCTCGTCATCATCATCATAGTCATCATCCTCACCATCATCATTGTCGTCATCCTTATCATCATCATCACCATCATTGTCTTCGTCATCATCATCATCAGCAGCAACATCATTGTCCTCATCATCATCCTCATCATCATAGTCATCATCCTCATCATCATCATTGTCATCATCCTCCTCCTCCTCATCATCATTGTTCACCATCATCGTCATGGTCATCATCATCATTCCATTGAAAATGCTTGAAAATAAAATCAAAGGAAAGTTTCAACTAAACCTATCATCATAATCATTGTTCCTGATCATCGTCGTCGTCATCATCATCCTCGTCCTCCTCTTCATCATCATCATCATCACCATCGCCGTCATCATCCTCATCCTCATCCTCATCCTCATCCTCATCGTCATCATCATCATCATCATCGTCATCCTCATCATCATCATCATAGTCATCATCTTCATCATCATCATTGTCATCATCCTCATCATCATCACCATCATTGTGCATGGTCATCGTCATCCTCATCATCATCATCTTCCTCCTCCTCCTCATCATCATCTTCATCCTCATCATGATTCATCATAGTCCTCATCCTCATCATCATCATCATAGTCATCCTCCTCCTCCTCCTCCTCCTCGTCATCATCCTCATTATCATCATCATCATCATAGTCATTATCCTCCTCATCATCATTATCATCATCATCATCATCATCATCATTATCATCACCATCACAGTCATCATCATCATAATCATCGTCATCATAGTCATACTATTTGTGACCATCATCGTCATCGTTGTCGTCGTCATCATTGTCATCATCATCATCATCGTCGTCGTCATCATCATTGTTCATCATCATCATCATGGTCATCATCATTATCATCATCATCATCAACATCATCCTCCTCATCATCGTAATCATCATCATCATCATCATAATCATCGTCATCATAGTCATAGTCATCATGATCATGATCATCATCCTCATCCTCATCCTCATCACCATCACCATCACCATCATTGTTCATCATCATCATCATCATAGTCATCTTCCTCATCCTCATCATTGTCATAATCCTCCTCCTCCTCCTCCTCATCATTCCATTGCAAATGCTTAAAAATAAAATCAAAATAAAGTTTTAACTTAACAGATGTGTGCACGCGTCTTTAACACACACTTACTTAGAAGCGTGAGCGCACTTCTAGTGTGTGCACGTTACGTTTTAAACTACATGCACGCTTGATTTAAATTTAGAATTTTGGCGGGCACCTTTTTTTCAACCTACATGATGAATGACTTGGTTGCTTTGGTTTTAGGTTCAGGTTGCCAAACCAAGTGGTTTGGACTGTCTTATGACATAAAACATGTTTTGTACCACTTCTCCTATTTCATGCATGATTTTGCATATGCTACGCTTGTCTACTATTAATGAAAATCCACACACTTGTGTAACTTTGTTTGTAGATTCTGAATATGTAATTTTTATTTAAATCTATTATTTTTTTCTATTTTTTATTTAATTTTAAATGGACTAATGTTAATCTAACACAAAAGGTAGGCTATTTGATTCGGCTATAACTTTTGATTGGCTTGCCTATTTAGAAAAGGGAAAAGAACTCGCACAAGAAGACACAAAGAGTACATCTTAAAAAAAAATATCATTCATTGACTATGTTAAGACCAAGACGTCATGGACCAATGCTCAACCTTGTCATTTTAGGGCGTGACTGACTTTATTAATTAAATATTTATATAACATAAATAAATATGGAAAAATAATGTTGCACTAGACACACCTGTTATCTACAACTCTATATCATTTTTTTCACAAAATTCCACCATTTGCACACCAAACAAGTGCACCAACGCAAACATATTCATTATTTTTGGGAAAAAATAGCATACCAACCTTAGAAGAACCTCATTTTTGGGGGTTTATACTTAGTTTCCATAAATAAAAGTTATATATTCCGGAAGGTGATTCGATTGTCCACGTTTCATATTCTTACGCCATATTACAAAAAGTTGTGTAAGTACCTCTAATATTGATTTTTGACGTTCAGATTTCTGTTTTTCCAGAAGTCCATTGCAACGAACACGTCATAAGTGACCAGCATTAGCTTGCATCAACCCATATATATATATTCAAAACCATGTTAATCTAATCTACATAGACCTTTTAACATTTAGATATGTCTTTACAGAAATACAACAGAAAAAACAAAAACTATATATAGTATCATTCAAGGTCATGTTTAAAGACTCAACAGTTGTTTAAAGACACCACACTTTTGTAAGATGAAATTAAAATATAAATCAAAAGTTTACAATTCTTTTATAAGATATGAAAATTTAACAAAAAAAACTAAAGTTACATAATATAGTCTTCTACAAACTTATCCATGCCATAAAAAAGTGTCCACAAACTTTCATGAATCATTCTAAAAAAGAAATGACTCAAATCCTTAGCATCACTTGCGTTACTTCATCACTCTTGAATTCTCAATATACTTGAGTGCCTTCCTGTGAAATAACAACATCTTTCCAAAGAGAGAATGTTTTTTTATTAAATTCTCTCAAGATATATATGAAGGAGATGATAATAGGGCTTACAGCCAAATTGATGATATGACAATGTTTGTTGCATTGGTACAACTTGGAGTCACTTAGCACTTACAAGTCCTTTAAATCTTGATATGTGTCGAGTTTCATCGAAATTGTACAAAAAATTATGTAATGTTATCCAATGGAGAAAAAAATGATATTTATCACTAAAAATAAGAGCTTTATATGCATATGCACTCGGATTTCCTTGGCATGGACTATCAAATAATCCCCTATATTTTTGAGAAGTCAATAACTAGCTCTTTAATGATCCTTGTTGCCTTCAATTTAGGAGCTTTGAACAACCTTATCTATAGGTGAGCCTTATTTTATGCAATATCTTGTTTTTGCACAATCTTAAACCTATAGAATATAACATGGTAGGGATGTATAAGTGTCTTGATAGAGGGGTCTCTCATTGAATTCTCAAAAAAATCTAAAAGTGAAATCTTGCTCTACTTGTTAGGCTCACATACTATCTATAATTTACTAATTTAGAGAAAGAACACCAAACAAATATATAATTAACAATTTATTCCTTTACCTTGCAAAGAATACATTGTTTCAATTCCATCTTCATTTTTTTGTCCATTTTCCCTTGTTAGTATCTCATTGTGCAATGCTAACGAGGTCAAGATTCTAACTTTGACTGAACATATTAGCTTCCAAATAAAAATTCACCACCAAATCCTATGGAAGATATATCTTGGGTTATCAAAACATTACATACTAATTTAGTATAAAGAGTACCTATGCATTTGTTCTAGGTCCATTTCAACTTATTCATCCTCATAATCTTGTAAAATGATTGCAGTGTGATTTGAGAGAAAGATATACTTGATCCATTCCAATTCCATCTTACAATGCATTTTTAGGTCTTCAAACAATATCTAACATTCAAAACAATCCCCTTAGCCTTGAAAATGAATACATTTACTAGGTTTGATTTATCTTGAGCTTGTAATTTGGCCTTTAACTCTCTTAGCAATTTGCAGTTGCCATTTCATCCAAGTCAAGATATTTCCCAATTATAAATCTATCACCTCTTCCAAGTGTATAACCAACCCATTTTTTCTATGCTAGAAAATCTCTCACCAACCTCTTCCAAACAATAAAATGCATCCTTATTGGTTTTTCAGCTTGTAACAATAAAATACATCCTTACTAGTTTTTCAACTTGTAACTTGAGGCTAAATCCCTTGTATCCACTAAATCCCTAAATCCCTATATTAAATCATGTTTCCCTTCAAAGGAAACTCAAGCTCTATTACCAGAAACGTAACACTACAATGATTTACTTGTTAAACCTACATAAAAACGAGAACCTGACAAAACGACATAGAAATGAAAGAAACCAGTGCCATTTTCTAGAGTCTAGGAGTGAGAACACTTGAACATGGGCCGTATAGCCATCATGTTTATCCATAAACATCTAAACCAATAATTTCCCTATCATGAGCCACGTTATCTAAAGTAGCATATCAACATTCTATGGGCAAAGCAATAGAAAATAAGCTTGTAGTTGTGACCTCAACTTTGAAATGCTTGGAAAAAGCACATAATTTTTTTTACATGCATTATGAATAAATAAAAAATCACTTTACAGATCACTTCTTGATCACTTTTGGACAAATCTCCTTTTGAGCCACGTTGCATTCATAGTTTCTGAGGTTTATGGGACACATCATCATGCGATTTATCTTTCAATTTATCTACATTGATTCAGAGCAAATGCAATTTTTTATTTAAAAAAAAGAACCAACAAACATCAACACATGGTTGTTTACAAACTTTTTTTTTTGCCATTTCCTTTTACAAACAGAAAAGAGAAACAGAAATTACTGTCACCATTCTCCATGGTTGGTAGCACTGCACTTACTTTTACATAGGATAAGCAATGACATTTCAGGTGAGAAAGTCATTTACAGTACTTTGACAAACGAAACAAAAAAACAGAAATAAAAATAAAAAACAAAAAACAATCCTCCCAATATTCATGGTATTAATATTCAGACTTCATCATCCAAGTCTATCCCATTTAAATTGCTTTGTTTCAATACATAGTATGTCCATGCATTCAAATACTACTGCAAACTACATAAAATAAACAAGAATAAGGAAACTTTATAAATGTTTTAAAACACATTTTTTGCAATTGGTATATGCAACAATTGCTTCTTCTATCTCATCTTACCCTAATCTTCCACCTTCTCATCTTACTCGATTACAACCGCTAGTCATGCAAAACCCCGTCCCATCACAAGGGGTGGTCACAACATAACCTATAGTTCCTTATCCTTCTCTACCATCATCCTCCAATCGTCTTCATGATCCTTTTACCCAACATCTTCTTATGATGTTCATTAACATCAACCTCCAAACACAACGTAACCAATATTGTTTGATTATAGATACCTCTAATATCAATAAAGGGAATGAATCCTCACAAGTTGAAGAACCTTTGCGCCTACCCCATCTGTTTTTTGATGGTATTCCTAAGAGACCCAATATCCCCTTGCACCATGTAGCAAATTATAAGCCCAATGTTGGTCTCAATCCCAACTACAGCATTATGGATGATTTGGTGTAGTATCCTACTACCATGTATATTTTAAAGGTTCTTGAGAACTATCATATACAGCGTGAATCATTATTGGCTGGCTTAGGTGCAATTGGTCCTTTTGATGCTCGCTTTGTGACGTTTGATCTTGATCAATTGGAGCCTCAGATGCCCTTTTTGGTATATTTTTGAACTATTGTAGCCATAAAGAACTTGGTTTTCATTGTTGTATTATTGTTGAAGGTGCCTCTACTTGCCTCTTGTCCACTCACATTTGGAAAAATCGGGGTTCTCCAAAGTTTGCGTCATCCCTTGTGGAAGTACGCGCATACGATGGCCATGCTGCTCAACCACAAGGTCTTCTACAAAAAATTCCCATCCAATTTGATCAAAAAATGATCTTGATTGACATTAAGGTTCTTAACTCCCAATTAGATTACAACCTCCTCTTTGGTAATAAATACATGTATGTTATGCAAGTGATCGCCTCTACGGTGTTCAGAATTATGATGTTCGCTATGAAGGGAATATTATGAAATCTTAATCAATATTCAACTTACTATGATCACAAGGGGATTCCTTATCCAGATCATGTCTTACCGTATGGTTGACAATAAATTTGGCAGTCATTCAATTCCATCATCCACGAGTGTCAATCCTAGCATCTTACAGATATTTCTCTCTTGTAGTGTATTTCAAGGATATACCTTTTCCACCATCAAAGGTGGAGATATCAGAGTTGTGCATCGTCTCCTCTAATACATCTACCATCCAACCTTAATCATCACCTTGTGCCAACCCATTATAGGTGGGATTTCTTATACATCAAGTTGTGTTCCTCTTTCCCCCCTCTTTGGACCATAGTAATTCCCTTGATGGCTTCTCTTAAACTTTTGAGCATGGAATTAGATTTACTTGTTAAGTACCTTACTCCACCAAACCCCTATCCCACTTCTTATGTTGTTTTAACACTTGTGGATATGGTTAGTTCTTCTATTGCACCACCACCTATGCTAATTAACTAAGGAAATCACACTCACCTCCTAACCTTCTACCAAAAATAAATATGGGAGAAAAGCTAAGAATGCATAACCATATTCTACTCTAAAATCTAGTTGTAAACCCTCCTCCCTCTATCGTAGCATGATCACCCATTCCTTGCATTGTGTGTGATATCTTCGATCATGCCACCCATCAATGTTCATAGTTTCTTGTCTTGTGCACTCACCTCCAAGTGACTAAGGATAAGACTAATGCAAATACTCCCATTTTTCACATCACCCTCCCTAATACTATCAAACAATGCAACAACGCATTGTGCACCAACCATCCCTAGGTGTTGTGTGGCATCTATGTCCACTATTCACAACATAGTACGGATATCCCTAAATTTTGGTCCATTTGATTTGATTTGCTTAATTTTCACTAGAATCACAATTCACAACCATCAAGGAAGTTCCCCCTCCTACATCATCCTCCAATGAGACAATATTCGTCTATTATATCTCATTTGCTAACGAGACTTTCTCAACATCCTCCCTTTCCATTATAGTTGCATCGACAAATATGATTCCGTCTAATATATCTATGAAATCATTTTAAAATAATTAGGAAATCCCATGTCCATAGCATAGGGACAGAGCCCCAAAATATCCTACTCATCAGTGTCATCCTCATCATCTTTAGGGCTGACAATACTAGGGAAATCCTCCATGTAGGGGGGATTTCCCCTCATCATCTCATGGATGTTTTCGCCACCATGGATGCCCACCTCATGGTACACCCCCCTTTAGTTGTCGGTCAATACTATGATGGTACCTCTCTCAGATCATATCTATGCCAAATTGGCACCTTTGTGCTATAGATCATGTTTAATTATCTTGACCATAATATAGGGGGTAGGATCAATCATTTTGACACTAACCTGTCACATCTATATTTATATTTCATTGATTTCATAGCTAATTATAAACCATATGTGAGCCATAGTCACAAACCTCATGTTCATAGCATGGAGGCAATCCTCCCCCCCTACCTACTCAAATTTTCACACACATGATCTTGGCCACTTCCCAAGGTCACATTTTACTTATACATTTGGTTTCCTTTCCAAACACAGTTTTACACTTGGGTACCATCTCCATGTGTATAGAATCAAGTTATGATATGACCCTCTTGTTTCATCATACAACCACTCCATATGGCTATATTTTCTCAAACTGGCATATAGGTGACTCCTCTCTACATAACATCATATGCATCAACCTCGTTTGTCCTGTTTATGCATGTATGACCCCCTTTGTATAAGAAAGTGGCCCAAATTAACCACTTCTGTATTTTCCCTTACCTGGAATTAGAACCTACTTTACATGGGTTCCATCATTTAGTCCCCTATTCCATTAGGAACAAATGTTTTTATTCTTGTCATAGGATTGAAAGTCCATCTAGTTTATGAAGTTGCACTTAGATGCATATTACTTTGTCATAATTGCTCATTGGTTAACCCATGGACTCTCAGACTTATGGCCTTTATGGAATTTTGATGTTTCACACTCTCATGATCCCACCTCTCCATCCATACTATAAAATTTACATTAATTTTCCACCATTCATCATACCTTAAGGATATTTCTACCAATGCCCCCTACCCCACAATTGTTTCCATCTACTATCATTCATTCATTGATTCACTTGGTCATTCATTGGACACTTATCTCCTTGCCTCATCTTATTATATCTTGAGTGTCCACACACCTAGGTCACCATTCTATAATGGTTCCTTTTAGTACCCTCCTTATCAAGTGCTCGCATGCCTATGAAACCCTCAAAAGACCATTCTCCTTAGCATTATCTCTCATGTATCCATACACCTAGTAGGACATTAATAACATTGCTTCTTAGCACTCCTATAGATTGTATATCGTCTCATTTTTTGCAAGCATTATTGGTCCAATTTATTTTGAGCATTCTATGATTAGTCACCCATGGATTCATACTGACATAATTCTCCTTCAAAGTCTACCTCAATACCTGATCCCTTTTTCCCTCCAGGAGTCCCCCCATTGTAATCATTTCTTGATACCCCTGTTGTATCCCTCCCTTGAATTCATGAGTTTCACATATGATACCAAATCAACCGTGCCTTCATACTCTGAATAAAGGAAGTTTAATCCCCCCATTTAGTGACCCTTGTATCCCCCATTGGTGCCTCAGTCCCATATATATCTCTATCCATTCTTTGGTCGTTCTGTTATGCTTCCTTCAAGGAAAATTCATTTCCTTGTTGGTAGAGGGTCTCCCTTTGTTGACATCAAGACATCCATTCTAGAGGATAATCCTAGAGGCACCATGTACCTTTTTCCCATAACCATCATTGATGGGATCCCTTAGAAAGATTGAGAGGAGGGCTCTATGTCCATTAGATTGGTTGTTTCTCATGTCCTCAACTTCAACTCATGATTGCACTATTGAGAATCCTACATTTTGATGGATCTCTTATATACTTTGGTTGAAGACCTCGAATAACCTTAACTATAGTCATTTTGTGAGTCTCTTTGGAAGCCACCCAATGACATTTTTCCAGTGGTATCAAGGTTACATTAGTGACATTATTTTGAAGCTCTCTATTCATATAATTCATGTTGTATCTAGTTTTAGTTGCAATTCCATGGACCTCTTTAATCTAGTCATTCATTCATTTGAGTCACATATGAGGAGTTATTTTGCTATACACTCCTTGTAGATCTTTGTCCCCTCTAGTTTTAGTATGGCATTAGTTACTGTGATTCTGCATTCAGTTGGGATTCCATTGTTCTGACATGTTTTCTTCCAATCGTTTATGGTTGGACCATGACTATATACCATATCATTTCCTTATTTAATCCTTATGGTGTATTGTATTGAGCAGTTCTCCATATATTGATTATTCCCATTTTAGTCTAGATCATAGTTTATATTGAGACATTGATATGAGCATGGGTATGCCAGCCTCATTCATATTTACGATATTATGAACAACTCATTTAGTTTGAGTACTTTGTCTGTGGTATGACCCTCTGTAACCCCTTGAGAGGGAGATTCTTCTATGCTGTTATTTTTTTATTATGTCCAGTCATCACCCCTCATATCTTGTAAGTAATAAAGTCTCATAATGTATGTTGACCATACGATGAGCTACTGACCTCATGCACAAGGGGTCAATCTTTTAACACCCAAATTTTCTCACCTACCATGTCATCATTTTTTTGTCCTTATACATCATCATTTGAAATAATTATAATAATTTTTCCACCTCATTCCATCCATATAACCTAAGGAAGTGATAAAATTCCCAAAAAATGAAAGTTAGCCATAAATTAACCAGTCTAGAAGGAGTCACTAGTTTTCCATTGAAATCAGTGACCTAAGCCACATGTTTTCCATGAAAAGTCATGGCTTGGTCCCAAAAAATGTTTTTCAAGATGAAATTCGTTGTTTCCTACTTCCCTAATGAAAGGGCGAAAAGTGGACACATGCCTTGATGTGGTCCAAAATTACTTACAAATGTAGGTTCCAAAACCCTAATTTCTCCACTAAGCAATCAAGGAAATGCAGAATATTCACATTGGATCTAGATATTTCTCTTGACCACTCTTGTGGATATAAAATCTCTTTAGTGTCACTATTCCACACACACAATTTCCATATCTTACTCACGTCGTTACTCTGCCAAAATTCTCCCTAAACTAGAATCCTAGACACATGAACATTCCTTTGGACAGATGTCGAGGCTTTATTGCCTCTTCATTGTGCCAAGGTGCATATTTATTTACTGTTCTTTATCATAATAATGTAAATTAATTATTTGATTCTCTACATGTATTTCACTGGTATCTTTTGTTTAGTTTATTTTTAGTTGTTTTTGTTATTTTTTCCCTATTAAATATACTACCAAATATTGCACAACCCCTTGGTGGGTTCCTTTAGCACACGTGGGTGATTTATCACACCATACAAAGGGAGCCTATAATATAACAATTCTAGCAGTTTTCTTTGCAATAGGAAGTGGATGAGCATCCAATGGATTATTATCTTTTTTTGACTGATATAGAAAAAAGTAAAGATGTATTTTCCCCAACTGTCCTCAAAACACTCTTTGTATCTACCAAAGGGATCAAAGCCTTAACATTATGGATTAGGTTAGCCACATAACATTCACTATTTTACACACTAACCTATAATAGAATCATCTCCGATTATGTAATCACTTTATATTTTTTAAAGGAAATGGGAGAGACTTCCTTCTTCCATAATATTATGATAAAACATTAAGAGAATTATGTAGCAATGTGACCATGCATGTGTCTCCTTGACTAATGAAAAATTAAAATGGGAATTTCGATAATGAGGAATGTGTGAGTGAATTTTCCTTTGAACCTCAATATCCACATTCTTGGCTAATCCATCCCTTGTATCAATATCCACTAAAACCCTTATGATAGTACAACTTCAATTCCTATTAAACAAGCCATCAACCTTAATAGCATTTTTCCAAATTACTACTAAGTTTTGTTAAAAAATACACTATCCATAATTCTAAGGAAAACTTCATTACCCGAACATATATCCTATTAGCCATCTTAGTGACAAGTAATTTCACCCCAAAACTAAATCCCCTCAAATATTGTCTCAACATCCTCCATAGCACAAAATGAAAGCTAGTCCATCCTTTAATCAACAAATTAAAGCATGGGTTGTATCCAATAAACAAGATCTAGTTTCTTCTTTCATAATGTTTTGATAAAAGGTCAAAAGAATTATGTGGCACTATGACATTGTATGTCTAACCTCGAATAATGAAAATGAACATTTCGATAATAAAGAATTTGTGAGTGAATTCTCCTTTGAACCATTACTAGTAGCAATATCTAAAACCCATTAAGATGAGAATGCGGTAAATTATTAGCTTACACATGAAACTCTTGGTTTGATGATCTCAACGTTCTCCATTGTGGTTTGATGATCTCAACGTTCTCCATTGAATGTACAAAGGAAAGAGACAATTTACCAATTTCCTAGAGAATTGCATAATAAATATCGAAAATAAATTAGTAAAAAAAAGTTTGCATGGAAGAGATTGGTAATGAATTTGTGCCTTTATAAATGACCTCACCTCATTGGCTTCAACATCAATTTTTCTAGTCCTTACCAAGTATTGTTTAAGGTAGTTTGCATGGAAGATATTTATTTCTTTATAAATGACCTTCAACACCTCATTGGCTAAAACATTAATGTCATTAGTCCTTGGTCACCTTGTTGGCTACATAAATGTTGTTAGTGATTAACCAAGGATTGTTTAAGCCCCCTAATTTTGGATTAAATGAAGGCTCATATGAAAAAAATTGAATTCCTACAAGGGATGTTCACTATAATCCAGCAGTTGTGTTTCCACAAAGTGTGAGGAATTTAAATGGTTTCCAAAATTAGTTTATGGTATTTATACATAGTTCTCCCTTCCAACATTTAGTTTTAATTTTATACACATGTTTGTTTCCTTTATATGTGTGTCTATGTGAATAATCCCATTCCCCTAATATCCTGGAGATAGTAAGAATCAATGGATGTTAGTATTTCAGTATATTATATAATTCACCTAACATGGATGAAGTACCTTGTTTCGGGGTTTGGATTTGTGATGGTATTAAACCAAACTATTTCCTTCCAATATATGGTTTTTTATTTATGAATGGGATTTAGTATATACTCATGTTATGTAATGTCCCTTTTTTGAAATTTTGGAAAAAGTGCAATTTGGGTAAAATTCGAGCTTATTATCTCTTTAAACTGGTTATAGAGTTCCACATTCATTTGATAACTTTTAGTGAATTTGCTTACGGGGAAATTGCATAACTAGCTCGATTTTGACATATGAAAGGTAGAGTTAAAGGATCATATGAGGATGTGACATATAGATACAATATATAGAATAAATATTTATTCCCAACATTATTAAACACCATATAATTCTCCTCGTACAATTATTGTATACAACTCATTCAGTATGGGAGTCAAATACATGAAAACTAGTGAATTAGTAGCATGGAATTGCAAGAGTTTCACATATGGATTTCTTGGATTTAGACACACATAGAATAGGGACATGAAATTACAGAGTAAAACGTCATATAGTTCTAAACATCATAAAACTCATATAACATCCATCATACAAATCTGATACAAGACTCCTTCAAGATTGAAGCCAAAGTCATGGAAACTAGCGACTCAATGTCATGGGAATGCAAGAGTTTCACATATGTATGTATTGGATTTATACCCAAAAATCATATGGACATGAAATCAAAGAGTAACACATAATATATTGTGGTCACAACATCATCCAACTTATATAGTATCCCTCATACAAATCTGATATAAAACTAATTCAAGATTGAAGCCAAAATCCATGACAACTAGTGATACAATGGCATGAGAATGTAAGCTTTTCACACAGGAGTTTCTTGATTTTCGATATGAATAGAATATTGGAATGAAAGTATAGAGTATTGAATAATATATTTCTTCCCCAACATCATAAAACTCATATAAAAGTTCTCATAAAAATATGATATAAAACCACTTCAAGATTGAAGCCAAATCCATGAAAACTAGTTATTCAAGAGCATGGAGAATGCAAGCCTTTCATACATGTATTTATGATAGTTGTTAGGGTTTCGACCCTCAGGTTTTTCTTTCATAGGTTATAAGCCTGTCTGGTAAATATAATTATTTCCTAAATAAGTAATTTCTTAGTTTTATTTTATTTAATGTTACATTTGTTTTATTTACTATTCTGTAACTTAGAATTATTCAGGCCTCTGTAAAGAATAAATGGTTAACTCTGTGTTGAGGCCTGGAAATTCGCAGGCGGAAACAGTAAAGGATTCTCCCCAATCAACGTTCCCAACTAGCCCGTTGACTGTTTGGTATAGGGAATCCGTCCGGTTTGCGGTCTGGCTACCGTAGGTCAAGTAACAAAACAAAGGCTTTACCGGTTGCGGCCCGGTCCACCGAGTTTTTGTATTTTGACTTAAGAAATGAAATGCAAGTGCCTAACTAAATGCAGAGTGATTAGAAATGCAAGGGGTTGTCACAATGTGATGCGCAGGTTCTTACCTCTCGTCTTAGACCTGCTAGCAACCAAATCACATACAATAAGAAACAAACTAACTATCTAATCTATCACTAGGGAGCAAAGGTTGTCATTTTGGGTGAGTAATACATTTCGCACATGCACTATGAAGATTTTACAGTTAGCTGATACTCCTTCCAAAACACATGGACAATTACAGATATTTAAACAACCAGATAGCCAATTGCTTTATGAAGAACCTTTATTACTCACAGTGGAAAATATCCTAAAAGATACCGAAGAACATTCAACAAGAACATAGGTTCAGGAAATTAAATATTCTCACAGTAAATTAAACACAGCTGAAAATGAAATAGTTCCTCTTCAACATTATTCATTGAGTCGCATTGATACATTCCATTTTTACTCTCTCCAACAGGTAAAATTGCATTTTCCTTTGCAAAACGAAGTAGTTCCTCTTACAAGCAAACATTTACAAAATTTTCCAGGGAAAAAGCCCATTCTAAGTTCCCCTTTCAAATATTTAAACTACAACCATAGAGCATTTCGTTTTCCCCCCAGACGCATGGTCTTTCAGTTTCTCAAACGCTTCACATTCCGATCTTTTGTCTGTATGCAATCATGAACCAAACTGATCCGTTTCTGGGATCTGCGCATTTATTGTTCCGAATTTTGTTTTCTACTGCCATGGTTTTCCATGGCGATTCCCCTAGCTTCAGTTATACTTCTACCAGACGGTCCATCCTTCTTCTCATCATGGTAGATTGACCGGTCTCCTTGAAACCGCCTGCCAACAATCGACGAGCATTATTCAAAACAACAACTATTACCAATTAAAAACAACTGTTCCACAAGGAAATGGCAAGGCGTACCACCTGCGGGTTTAACAAACCTAGCCTACGACGATCAACAGGAAACCTACTGGCAGGAAAACCTAAAGCCGGCAATCGGAAGGAAGTAAGCTCGGAGGCCAAAAGGTGTTCCTAGCCGAAACGACGGGAGCGGCATAAGTGGTGGACAAGTGAAACACGGGCAAGAGGGGTTTTAAATCAGTCGTCGGACGGTTCTGAGCTTCGAAAGCCAGGAGAAAGAAGGCTAGAAGACACACGGACCGAGCTGGAACACTTAATCGGAAGTCGGGTGACTTTGACATCGGAAGGGGAAAGGATTCGCCGGCCACAATGGCGGAAGAGTAAATGATCCGGATATCCGGCAGACAAGCTAACGCACGTCGGCAGTCGGGGCAATCCATACTTCGGATGGCAGATTGGACTAGGAGCCGCAACGACGGACGAGAAGAAGGCTCAGGCTTCTGACCAAGACAGGCAAGACCCCCGATCCAATGGAAAACTCAGTCATTCATTAAGCTTTAAAGATCAGTAATGGACAACGACCTGTTATAACGGCAACCAACAGCAAAAACAACTGGTTTAATCAACAAGTAAAACAAACTGAACAACTGCCATCCAACATTAATTCCAATGCAATCAAACTCAAACTTTGGTCAAGAATCAAGCTTATGTATTCATTAAAACTTAAAACATAGCCCAACAACTCGAAGGATCCAATGATCAAAGCAAAATCGTGAGGAGGGGTCCAAAATTTAAGAAATTTGGGGAGAAAAAGTTACCGCCGCAACAATTTGTGATTACCTGGGGAGCCTAGATCTCTGGGTGATTATACTTTGAGCAACAGAGTGTTTAACAAGAATGTATCTAATGAATTCTTCCAGCCATATGGATTTCTCAACCGACAGAAGTGTGTACCTTAATCATTGATGATAGTCCATTTTGGGGAAAGTGGAAACCGTGACCTTCAAGTCCAGATAACTCTGTTGAGACTAGAAAATGAGTTTCATTATTACCTTTGTCTACAGGTAGCTAACAGCGTGGACACCACAGGATTGTAACCAATGGTAAACAACAATATTCGTTTGTTCCTCGTTCCCATGCCATTTTAACACTTTTGTGCTTTTGGACTTTTGTCCTTTTCATCTGAGTCCTCCTGTACGCCTTTCTTACTGAATTTTAATTCAAGATCCTCTATCCCATAGTGTCCTTTTGTGTGAGTGGTATACTTCAAGTTTCAGCTCACGGACGGAGAGGATCTTCTGGCCATTTAGTACTTATGATTTCGCACCTGCTTTGATTTATGATGCTTTTATAGAAGTTTTGACTCTTTATTTGCCTTTTGGCATTCGTTTCTTGGCACGAGATCATTTATATTTAATACACTGTTCACCTGGCTTCTTTCCGTGGGTCCATTTGCTGTTGCTCCTTAAAACATTTTAAATGTGACGTGGATGGAGCCTCGACATAGTACTCCAGACCCCTCGAATCTAGTTTATTCACAAGGGTTAAGCAGGACTTCAACGCACACAGAGATTTTGAGAAAACTGCTAGACTGGAAGAAATTCACACAGCAACACACAGTCTGATTACTCAAACATGTCTACCATTCCCAGAAATTTTGGTGATTCTTTAAATAACCGCGAGTTTACTCCCTTTATTGAAACCAATAAACTTAAATTTAAACCAAATGAAAGCACTGTTGATGTATATGTAACTTCGGAATGTATTCTTCTATGTACTTTATATTATTGTAACCCGATGTTTATTCCGGGATGTTTCTATTATGTATTTGAGTCATGTGGTCATGCCCCGATGTTCCGATTGGGAGGATTATAATGTAAACAAGTCATATCAAGTCATTGGGTAAGTCCCCACTATTTAGGGGCACTTGAGTTATTATACACTAATTAAGGTGTAGGCTCGAGTAGTAATTATTAGGTTGAGTGCACTTCAAGTCAACGGAAGAATATAAATAGAGAGTGAGAGTCTCTCTATTTATCACTTGTGACTTAGCTCTCTTGCTCTCTCAAGTGTGGCGCACTTTTGGAGAAGGAAATCTTTGGCTTGACAGAAGACAGAAGGCTGCTATTGTGTTGGGAGGTCATCTTACTGTTTTGGGATCACATCTTGTGGTGATACTATCTTAGAGGAAGTTGAGGGGTTTTCTCCATTTATGGTTTCCCCTCCTAAAATCTTTGTGTCTCTTGTCTCTTGTGATGTGCTTATGTGGTTGTTGTGCTTGTTATTCTCTCAGTGAAAAGATCTTATCATAATGCTAGCTTAAATGTTGAAAAACTAACAAGCACGACTCAAAAACAACCAAAAAGATTATTTATATACAAGACAGAAAACTCAAAGAAAACTTCAAGAAAAGTAAGGCTTGAGAACCAAACCATTAACTGGCAAGTTCTCCTCCCATCCCTGTAAATCTTGCAGTTTATAAGTAGCAGGGCCAAGTTTTGCAGTGATTTGAAATGGGCCTACCCACAACTACTGGAACTTAGTATGCTTTCCCTTCTCATCATGGGGGTGATCCCACTTGAGAACTAGGTCTCCCACTTCCAAGTCCTTTTTTCCAGCTTTATGTTTGTCAAACCATCTTTTTACTACCTCCTGCTGCTGTTTGAAACGTTCTCTAGCCTTGGATCTGGCCTTTTCTGCCTTTAGGAGATTATATATTCTTATTTGGAGAACCTCATCATCCGAACCCCTAGACTCTTGAGCTCGTATGGAAGATGGTAGCATGATATTGGGAGGTAGGATGGCTTCCTTACCGTACACAAGGGTATAGGGTGACACTCCTATTGCAGACTTGGGGGTGACTCTATCAGCCCATAGGGCGTTGGGTAAGGCTGAGTGCCAACTTCGCTAGTTTTCTATGACAGTCTTCTTCAGGATTCTAATGAGGTTTTTATTGGAGGATTCAGCCAGGCCATTCCCTTGCGGATAGTAGTTAGCAGAATAATGTAATTTTATCCCTTTATCATGAGCAAATGCAGTCAATTTAATTGATGAAAAGTATTTAGCATTATAAAATACTAACGAAACTGGAACTCCAAACCTGGTCATGATATGATCTTGTAGGAAGCTGATGACTTCGTCTTCATTTATCTTGCGCAGTGGGATAGCTTCGACCCAGCGAGTGAAATAATCAGTCGCAATAAGAATGTACTTGTGCAGTAGTGAGGAATTTGGTTTTATTTCTCCAATGATGTCCAATCCCCATTGCTCAAAAGGCTCCGTGATCATTACAGGCTTTAGAGGTGTTGCTGCTCTAGGTTGTCTCCCACCACATCTTTGGCAAGTATCACATTTTTTGACGTGCGCGTGTACTTCCCTGAAGAGCGTTGGCCAGTAGTAACTAGCTCTGAGAACCTTATGGGTTGTAGTGTCCCCTGAATAATGTCCCCCAGCCGGACCATCGTGCAATTTAGACATTACTTTCTCAGCATCTTTTTTCTACAAGCATCTCAGGAGGACTCCATCGTATTTTTTTCTGAATAATACGCCTTCTACGATTTGGTAGGAAGCTGATTTCAGACGCAGAGCTCTTCTTTGTTTGGAACTCCAATGTTCTGGCAACAGCCCTGACTGCAAGTAATGTACAAGGTCTCTATACCAAGACTTAGGAGCTGTGAACAAAGGACATACATCCATTACATGCAATTCAGCTTCATCTTCCCATGCTTGTTCTTCGTTGTTTCTGCTTTCAGTCATCAATTTGCATAACCCCTGACCTTTCACTATAGTGGCTGGCTTAAATTCAAGGTCGTATTCTTGAAGGGCTATTACCCAGTTGCCCCTTCTTTCTCCTAACTCTTTCTGAATGAGAAGGGATCTTACAACTGGGTAAGGGACTATTACCTTGGTTTGATTTTTTAATATATAAGGCCTGAATTGCTTCACTGCCTTAAACACTGCGTACGCTTGCTTATCAATGGCTGGGTAGTTTAATTCAGCCCCTTGTAGCCCAGTGCTCATAAAAGAGATTAGGAATTCATCACCCCCATCCTCCTTTTGCGTAAATACAGCTGCCAATGAATCATCGGATGCAAATGTATACATAATAAAGTCTTTGTCAAAGTCTGGACTTTTCAGAGAGGGCGCATGTGCAACAGCAGTCTTGATTTTACTGAAAGCATTCTTTTCAGTTTCAGTCCACTTAAATTGTGAATTTTGCTTAACAATCTGCTGCAGTGGCTTAACAGTCTGGGCAAAATCAGGCACAAACCTACGTACGAAGTTTATTGTTCCCATGAAGGATTGCATTCCCTTTTTATTATGGGGAATAGGGATTTGTTCAATGGCCTTAATTCTTTCTGGGTCTATAGATATACCTCTCTTTGAAACTATATGCCCCAGTAACTTGCCTTCTGTGACCGCGAATACGCACTTCTTAGGATTGAGGGAAATACCATATTTCCGACAGCGTTCAAAAATTTGCTTTAGGTGGAATGCGTGCTCCCCTCTTTTCTTCGAGAATATTGTGATGTCATCAAGGTATACCACAACACTTCGTCCAATCAGTCCGCGGAAAGCTATGTCCATAGCTCTATGAAATGTCGCTCCAGCATTAATCAGTCCAAAGGGCATCCTTCTATAGGCGAAATTTCCCCATTTAGTTCTGAACGTTGTCTTTAATCTATCTTCCTCGGCTACCAACACTTGGTTGTAGCCAAAGAACCCGTCTAACAATGAAAACATTTTAGAACCAGAAACCATCTGTAGCAATTGCTCCATGGGAGGTACCAGATAGTTGTCTTTATCTGAGGAGCGGTTTAAGTTTCTGAAGTCCATGCACAGTCTGATTTCTCCCGACTTTTTTCTGACCGGTACCAGATTTGACACCCACTCGGAGTGTCTGACTTTAAAAATAATCCTAGCATCTAACAATTCCTTCACCTCGCTTTGAATCAGTGGCTCCAACTTGGGGTGCATCTTCCTTAACGGCTGCTGATATGGCTTGATGCCTACTTTAATAGGGATGATATGCTTGATGATGCTGGCATCATAGGTTTTCAAATCTGCGTACGTCCATGCAAAGACATCTTTGTACTGTTTAAACAAACTGAGGAACTTGTCTCTTTCCACTGGTGAACAACATTTTCCGAGGTTCACGAACTTAGGATCCGTCTCAGTCCCTAGGTTTATTAGCTCGAACTGTAGAGTCGAGCTATGCGTCTTCACGTTAGCGGGTCTTCTGAACTTTTCATTCAAGTCAAACATCTTCTCTAACGTTCTGACCCCTTTAGGAATGAAATTGTCATATTTCATCTCAGCCTAATGTTCCTCATCGTCAATAATGGCCCCTTTAAAGACCTCATCATTTGTCAAGCATTCGATTATTTGCTGATCATCGTCAAATACTCGCAGGTTGGTGATCATATCAGGTACTGAAGGCCTGAAAAGTAATTCAACAAAACATCTGTTATTAGTGGGTACCATCCTGGCAGCTGATGTGGCTAGAAGATCAGCGGCTACATTTTTAATTCTTGGGATTGAAATAATGTTGAATGCGTGAAAACATTTAAGCAAATCCCATACCTCGTTTTGGTAAGCTTTCAAGTGAGGGGAAACATAATGTATTAGATTTGTTATTTGCTTTACAACTATTTCTGAGTCCCCAAAAACTTTTACATTACTAACCTTTAGCTCAATCGCTTTTTTGAGTCCCTGCAGCAGTGCCTCATACTCGGCCGTATTATTAGTACACTCAAACTCTAATCTACATGACAGGAAATGTTTTTTTTTGTGTGGATCAATAAGGACACAGCCGGCCCTTAACCCTTCTAATGTCTTCGAGCTATCAAAAAATAAAGTCCAAAAAACATTATCTACTGAAAATGAATCTACTCCTACTGCTAAATCTACTATTTTACAGTCAATCTCATCAGCCTGAAAAAAATGAAGGAGATCAAGCTAGGTGTCAGATGTGTCGCTGGCCTCTTCCGCTTGATAATTCCCAAGTTCCAGTTTGAGAAAATAGTTTCCCAATACAGATTCGACTGGTATATTCTTCTCATCTAGTTGAGTAACATTGTACTTCATGTGAGGTTCTCTTAAAATCTTAATCTGATTGGGACTCCCTTTGTACGGAAACCACAGATGCGACCAATCCAAGGCGAAATATCCATTTAATTTAGCTGACCAATCTCTGCTCAAGACCAGACCGTAAGCGTCTGGTATATCAGCCACCACAATGTTAATAACTTGGCATACTCTGTCATTGAATGCCAAACGGATTAGGACATCTTCCATCTCACCAATTACCTTAACGTCTGTCCTATCCAATTGCACCACTCTCCATGTGGTTGGCTTAGGCTGCCCATTTATTTTCTTACATACTGATATGGGCATGACATTAATTGACACCCCTGAGTCTACTAGACAATTGTGCACGTTATGATTAAAAATTTCGAACATCAGAAGGAAAGGTGGATGTTTAGTTTTAGACTTACCTCCAGTGCTAGCTTCTCCAATTTCTTCTTCATCCCGAGGTTGGTTATCAGCGGGCATCTTCTCTTATGATGTTTCAAGTGCTTTCAACAACCTTTCCTTCTGTTGAGGTACTTTGCACATTTCAAAAAGCGGTACATTTTCCTTTATTTTCTTTAAATCTTCAACAATGTCATATTCAATTTGTTGTTTAGTGGACTGAGATTTATCAGCACTCACCTTCTCTTTGTTTGGCTTGGGCGACATTCTGTTCTGTTTAGGATCTTGACCGGTAATAGTGAACTCCGGAATCTCATCAGCCAAGGATTTATCTTGAAATTTCTTCTTGATATTTCTTTGCAGCCTTCTGATCTTTGGGAGTAAAAGACTGTCATCACTAACCGCCCCTCGACTTCTAGTTTTCACGTTAGCTTCCCTGACATCCTTGTGTCCCTGAGTATTTTCCTCTTCTGCGTCGAGTAAGGAGACAGAATTCCACAATGCCATGGTCTCTTCTTCCTGTTATTTTGTAGAAGTAGAAGCAGCACTTTCTTTCCTTTCATCCTCGTCTTCTTCCATTAATCTCGAGTCCAACATCTGATTCATGACCAATGTCATTGAATTTATCCATTGCGGGCAGTTCCTTTCGGAATGAGGTTGTTGATGAAAGGTACATAAATTTTCCATCCCTATGTCTGTCAGATTCATGGATGCAGTTTTTTGAGGAGGAGGTTGGGGCTGATTATTGTCCTCCCTTTTCTTATAATATGGCCTGTAGAACTTTTGTGCTTCCTTTTCTTTCTCTAAGTCTATGATCTTATTAGACAGTTTTTGCATCATTTTGGCCATACTTTCATAATCTGGTGCTTTCTCCTCTTTAGGCTTAGTAAACAGTAAGGTTTTCCTTCTCTCCCCTGACTGTTCGGGATAATCTTCAATGCTCTCTCTTTCAGCCTCCACCACCTCCGCTTATTCATAAGTTTCTGCCAAAGTAGGCTTGGCCCTACCTTTTGCAAACATAGCCAAATCAGGACCCAAAGCTGATGTATAATACTCAATTAGGACCTTATCTGAAGGTTTGTCTGCGTCAGAGAAATTCTTAAGATATGCTGCAAACCTCTGGGTGAAACTATACACCTTCACTTTCTTCTTCTTTTTCAGAGCACATAATCCCTTCATAAGGGCTGAGTGAGTCTTTTGAACGGCGTACTTGCTTCAGAAAATTCTCTCAAAAGTATCCCAATCAGGGATGGAATTAGCAGGCAGCCCGAAATACCATGATGCAGCAGCTCCTTTAAGGGTATGCGGGAAAAGTCTGCACACCACATCCTCATGCTCCCCAGCCTTCAACCCTTCTATTGCCAAGTAAAAACTATGCAGATGATCATCCACTAATATCTTCTCGTTTGGCTCAAATTTAGGCAATAACTTTTCAAAGGCTTGGGGTAGGTCATGTAAAGGAGGGGTCAAGTTGAGAGGTGATCTGGCTTTCCATGCAGGTGGTGGATTTGGTGGATTAGGTTGATTGGCGTTAACACCGGCCATGAGTTGAGGTGGAGAGTGAGGGGGTGAACCAACAGGAATGTGAACAGGAGAAATATAAGGGGTATCTGGGCCTTCTTGATTTAGAGGTAGCTCAACTTCTTGTAAGGCAGTTTCCACAAGTTCTTCCCAGCCTCCCACCAGCACTGAGTCTTCAGTTATAGGATGGTCTTTCTTCTTATACTCTCTCCTGGGAAATTCAGGGATAATCGGCAATCCTCCAATCTTCTTTACGTATGCCCTGGTGTGTCTTCTCAGATCATTAACAATTTCGTTGCGAACAAGATATAGATGTTCTCTTTTTACTTCTTCTGGAATTGGATTACGCGGTCCACTACTTTCAGAACTGTAACCAGTGGAATAATCTCGGGAAAACGGATTTCCTCGGCCAGCCATGCACTGGCGGCCCTCCTTCTAGCGCCAAAACTGTTAAGGCCTAGAAATTCACAGGCGACAATAGTAAAGGATTCTACCCAATCAACGTTCCCAATTAGCCCGTTGACTGTTTGGTATAGGGAATCCGTCCGATTTGCGGTCCGGCTACCGTAGGTCAAGTAACAAAACAAAGGCTTTACCGGTTGTGGCCCGGTCCACCGAGTTTTTGTATTTTGACTTAAGAAATGAAATGCAAGTGCCTAACTAAATGCAGAGTGATTAGAAATTCAAGGGGCTGTCACAATGTGATGTGCAGGTTCTTACCTCTCGTCTTAGACCCGCTAGCAACCAAATCACATACAATAAGAAACAAACTAACTATCTAATCTATCCCTAGGGAGCAAAGGTTATCATTTTGGGTGAGTAATACATTTCGCACATGCACTATGAAGAGTTTACAGTTAGCTGATACTTCTTCCAAAACACATGGACAATTACAGATATTTAAACAACCAGATAGCCAATTGCTTTATGAAGAACCTCTATTACTCACAGTGGAAAATATCCTAAAAGATACCGAAGAACATTCAACAAGAACATAGGTTCAGGAAATTAAATATTCAAACAGTAAATGAAACATAGCTGAAAACGAAATAGTTCCTCTTCAACATTATTCATTGAGTCGCATTGATACATTCCATTTTTACTCTCTCCAACAGGTAAAATTGCAGTTTCCATTGCAAAACGAAGTAGTTCCTCTTACAAGCAAACATTTACAAAATTTTCCAGGGAAAAAGCCCATTCTAAGTTCCCCTTTCAAATATTTAAACTACAACCACAGAGCGCTTCATTTCCCCCCAGACGCATGGTCTTTCAGTTTCTCAAACGCTTCACATTTCGATCTTTTGTCTGTATGTAATCATGAACCAAACTGATCCGTTTCTTGGATCTGTGCATTTATTGTTCTGGATTTTGTTTTCTACTGCCATGGTTTTCCATGGTGATTCCCCTAGCTTCAGTTATACTTCTGCCAGACGGTCCATCCTTTTTCTCATCATGGTAGATCAACCGGTCTCCTCGAAACCGCCTGCCAACAATCGAAAAGAATTATTAAAAACAGCAACTATTACCAATTAAAAACAACTGTTCCACAAGGAAATGGCAAGGCGTACCACCTGTGGGTTTAACAAACCTAGCCTATGACGATCAACAGGAAACCTACTGGCGGGAAAACCTAAAGCCGGCAATCGGAAGGAAGTAAGCTCGGAGGCCAAAAGGTTTTCCCAGCCGAAACGACGGGAGTGGCATAAGTGGTGGACAAGCGAAACGTGGGCAAGAGGGGTTTTAAATCGGCCGTCGGACGGTTCTGAGCTTCGGAAGCCAGGAGAAAGAAGGCTAGAAGACAAGCGGACTGAGCTGGAACACTTAATCGAAAGTTGGGCGACTTTGACATCGGAAGGGGAAAGGATTCGCCGGCCGTAACGGCGGAAGAGTAAATGATCCGGATATCCGGCAGACAAGCTAACGCACGTCGGCGGTCGGGGCAATCCATACTTCGGATGGCAGATCGGAATAGGAGCCGCAACGGCGGATGGGAAGAAGGCTTAGGCTTCCGACCAAGACAGGCAAGACCCCTAATCTAATGGAAAACTCAGTCATTCATTAAGCTTTAAAGATCAGCAATGGACAGCGACCTGTTATAACGGCAACCAACAGCAAAAACAACTGGTTTAATCAACAAGTAAAACAAACTGAACAACTGCCGTCCAACATAAATTCCAACGCAATCAAACTCGAACTTTGGTCAAGAATCAAGCTTGTGTATTCATTAAAACTTAAAACACAGCCCAACAACTCGAAGGATCCAACGATCAAAGCAAAATCGTGAGGAGTGGTCCAAAATTTAAGAAATTTGGGGAGAAAAAGTTGCTGCCGCAACACTCTGTAACTTTGTTTATCTCTAAAAAATAAAGGGTTTATAAACATAACCTTATTCTGGTTTTTATTAGGTAATAGTCTAAGATTTAGTTAATAGTTTTAAAAGATAAATTGTGTGGTTAAAAACTTGTTTATATACTTAGTTGTTATCTTCTAGAAACTTTTATTTTATCAGTATACTATTACTGTGATTCTAATGTAGTTTACTGTTTTATTTTCTTGTATTTTTATTTATTTACACTAAGTAAAAACTGTAAACACAAATAAATCATAACACTGAAATAAATTTACTCTGCTATCTACAGATACAATTCCTATCCACTATTTTTATTCTCTTATCTACTTAAAGCATTCTAACTGTGCTAGAGTACGACCTGGTTTCCAGGTGTGGAAAAACACAGTGTAGAAATTTATTTCCATTCTATTTTAGTATTCTTTTAAACCAATTTCATTTCTATAACAATCTAATAAGAATACAAAATCTAGCATTTCATAAACTCAGAACTTTTAACATTCACATAGCAGTTAAACTAATATTTATTTAACTAAAACAGTAAAACAAAATAACATAGAACATGTTGAGGACCAGACGACAATAGCTTTAGGAGGTAGTTCCTCCCTACCAATCTCCTGGAGAGCACTCAAACAACGCTTCCTCAGGACCCCCGAGCCTGTTCCTGGTCTTCTTGGCTGAGAACTGGTGGAGATGCAAATAGTAGAACCCTCTGTCAACTCACTAGTTCAATACCTCATTAAAACACTCTGCTCTCACCAGTCTGATCTTCAACTTAAAAGCTACAACTAGATCAATCAACATTTATCCCCTCAAACACTTTCCAAATATCCCTTCCATTGAATTTCTCTGAGGTACATTCTTTTACCCTGAATGATCACTTCTCTAGAATGAGCAGCCTCAACTCTCTTCAATGGGAATTTTTATAAAGATTTCCTAGGTCTTTTGGGTCAGTTTTCATTAATTGAGCCACCTGCTCTGATTCCACTTTCTTGGGGAATCATGACCACAAATGTAGGAAGGTTGCCACGGAAGTGGTTTGACGATGCTGCCACATGTCAGTTTTATGTCCACCTAGTCTCCTCCACCAATTTGACCAGTAAACACTCTTTTAATAGCTCTCCTAAGTTGTTGTCTCCTCATTTATTTATTTATAAATAAAATATTTAGAATTTACATTAAATATCCTTGACCCCACTGAGTCATCAATTACAACTTTGCATAAAATTTAACATATTGTTCCTCAAATAATATAAAATTGTTTTTGCAAAAATGGGGCATGTGACACCGTATTTTTGTTTCCATTCATGTATGGAACTATCCTCAATGGAAACAAGTGATTTCTTGTCATTGGCACAATTTTTATTAGGTGGTTTCTTGGACGTAGGTATTTAATCACACAGTGATTGTCCTCCATGTAGACTTTGTAACCTTTTTGTATCAATTGTCCAATGCTCAGCAAATTGTGTTTTAGACCTTAGACATGATAAACATTAGGCATATACTTTTTATCCCCCTATTTGGTTGGAATGCCAACAATACCTTTTCCCAAAACAGTGACTTGGACATTATTTCTATGTGTAACATCAGTTTGAACTAAATTATCTAGAATGGAAAACAAATTTAAATTACGAGTCATATGATTGTTGTAGCCTGAATCTAAATACCATATATTGCATGGATTTTTTTGGATGGTATTGCATTCGATTGGAGATGCGCATTCCATCAACATTGCGCTCAATGAAGTGCTAGTGTTTATCGATTGGTTCTGACTTTTCCCTCCTTGGTCATACTTATTCTTCATGCATTCATATGCATAATGACAAAATTTCTTACAATAATGTCATTGAATTTTTTATTTATCAAACATGTGACCACCTGGTTGACTTAGGTTATGATTCTGTCCTCTACCAGAGACATCCGTGGGACTGCTGCTGCATCCTTCTCTTGAGAAGTTTCTTTCTATGCCTCTAAATTCATTTCTCCCCCTGCCTCTACCAAGGCTTATGGATGACTTTGTTGTGAATGCACATTCTAATGATGTGTTTGATCTGTTGATTCCGTGTTCATGATTGATGAGTGAAGCTTGCAACTCACTAATGGTAAACAATGACATGTATTTGTTTTCTTCCAAGGTTACAACCAAGAATTCAAATCTTGGGGGAAGACTTCTGAGAATTTTTTCAACCACCCTTTGGTATTCTATGTTTTCTCCATGAGATTTCAGTTGATTTATCAAACCAACAACTCTAGTGTAAAATGAGTCTACTAACTCTATTTCTTTCATTTACAAATATTCAAAATATCTTCTCAGTATTTGCAACTTGGAAGTCTTTACCTTGTTCAAGCCTTGATATGCGGTCTCCAATGTGCCCCATGCCTGCTTAGCTGTAATGGCCGCTGCTACTCTTGGGAGTATGCTTTCATTCATGGCCTGGTGTATATAGAATAGAGCTTTTCCATCTTTCTTCCTATGTCCCCTAAGGCATATTTCTCAGCTTATGTGAGATTATTATATGTCGGTTGATCTGTTGGTTCTATATAACCATTATGGACTATCTCCCAAACATATTGACCTCTGAACAAATCCTTCATTGTTAGAGACTAATACTCATAATTAATTCCTATCAAAATTGGAGTTTGTAAACTCAACATATGTGAACCAGAAGGAAGCCATTTTTAATTTACCTTAGGAAATTACTTTTCCTTTTTTAAGACAATATTTCTTTACTAAACCAGCTCGGATACCAGATATCCAGAAAGATGGCTACTTCAGTGGTAGACTTGAGTTACTGCACACATATAAAATCTTTCCCTTTTTACTTCACAGAAATTCTTGCAACCAAAATACCTATGACAAAATTACTGTGACAAAGTTACTACGATGGAATTTTCACCCGACACACTTTTACCTTGACAGACTTACTTGGCTTCGACCAGGTTTTACCGCGACAGAATTTAGGTTGCGGCCAACTCCTATGTGTCCAACTTTCACTTTGTCAGAACAACTTTATATTTCCTAGTCTAAAGACTTAGGATATGAAAAACACTTTTCACGGCATAAAGTGTTACACAACTATATTGCAACTCACTCACAATATCATATAACCAAATATTAAATAATACTTGTGTCGAACCCTTTTGCGGATAAAAACTAGAACTTTTACGCGGTTAAATAAATATGGATTATTTGTGTCTTTCACTGAACAATAAATGTAAACAACATTCACTCAAGTAAATATGGAGAATATGCACAGATAAATAAGACTTGCATTAAACCATAAACTATGGATTTATATTTCTTGTAATGGCATAACAGAGAACTATAGCCGTAAATACAAACTTGAAAATTTACAATGATGTTTCACCTCTTATTGAGATTTGGCTCTCAACACATTTACAAAATGCAGAAGCATGAGCTTCAAAATATTCACATATTTTTTCCTTCTTCTTCTCTGCACTTCTCTTCTCTGTATCTCTATGTCTTTCTCTCTCTATCTATTTTTCTCATATGCTACTACAGATTAACAATCTTCTTCTTCTTATAAAAACACTTCTACCGACTTACATTAAAGACTGTAATAACTATCTACCTACAAAATGAGATTCAACAATTTAATTCAATAAGGTTATATGCAAGAGACATGAACTCTTCAATCTATCAAACCGTCTGACATAAATTGACCTACTATAGACTCTAACAGAGTCAAATGGTGTGTTATTCGGATTAGTAAGTGATTAATATTTCCAACAAAAGCGACCATGGGTGGAGGTGGGCAAGCGCCAGCTTGTGAACAAAGGTAAATCCTCTGATTTCCTAACTTTCACTGATTTATACACACTCTTTTCATCTCTCACGGGACTGGTTGCAAATGCTGGAGGAAAATATAGGAAATTCACATTCGCTAAGAAATTATGCCTTCAAGCTAAGCGCATTCCCAACATGCGCTTCATCATGGATGTATTCTACTTAGTAGCCCCATTTTATATTCCATATTTCCTCACGCATTTCCATGCCAATCCGATATGCGACGTTGTCGATAAAGACTTCAATAGGAATTCAGTGAATCAGAGTACATCGAAACTTGTCACGTCATCGGATTTGGTGCATTTCAAGGTTTTCGGTGGACTTTGCATGATAAAATTTATGCGAGAATCCTTTTTATTGAGACTCGTCCTGTCTATTTCTTTTACATGCTTAAATTATGTGCATTTTACCTGTTTTGAAAGGGTCCAGATATTAGGATGGTTGTCTATTCCTTGTATTGCCGGTATCTCTCGGCGATATTGGCCTTGATTTAATCTTGGGTTTTTTCTTGATCGAAGAACATGAGAGTATATTTTCAGAGGTTTCAGATTTGTTTAGATTATCAATTCTTCTTTAGTTAAAGGTATTCTTTCGGACAATTTGCGTGAAAATTGGTACATTTTGTGAAATTTGAGGGGAAGATAGTCCACAACAAGTCTATATCCTTAAATTTTAGTGAAATATAGGTTAGAGTTCCCGGACTTGGGCAATTTAAAGTATATTTTCGAATTATCTCATGCAAAATTGTTACAGCTTATGAAATTTGAGGGAGAAAACATTCCACAACGTTACTTTTGATGTTAAAGAAGTATACATTCTTAACATCCAGTGGAAAATAAGTCAAAGTGCCTGGTTTTGTGCGTTTTATATAATTTCGAACAATCTGGCAAAAACTATACATTTTGTAAAATTTGATGTGAATTCAATGTATAGCCTTACATCCTATTTTAAATGAGTCTATTCTTAAAATTTCAGTGGAAATTAGGTCGGGGTGGAAGATTTATAATTGATCTAGGATTTCTGGAGGATACTTCGAGTGTTGCAGGCCTGTTTGATTGCGTATGTGCACATTCATGACCAGGAAATTGGAAAAACTAGAGTAATTATGATGCAGAGTTGAGAACTTATCAAATGAAGCGAGAAGTTCTATGATATCCAGGTGTAATGAGACTTTGATGTAGAAGTTCGTCGTTTGACCATGATATTAGGTAATTCGCAGAGGATTAGCACTCAAAAGTGTTTGCAGTCTTGAGAAAGAACCATGTCATCTCAAATGGATCTTTGGGTTGTTATGCAATGATTTTGCAATCCACAATTTGATTTTTAGGGTATTTCTGAGGTTGGTGAACTTTTTGTTGCGATGGCCACAATAGGTCATTTGAAACATATATTCTAGAAAAAATTTCACTTAAATTACTTTGGCCTTTCCACATGAATCTTCATTTTAGATAATATTGGCACAATTCTAGACACTAGTGATCTTGAACATCCAGTGTCATTATAGGATATTTTTCAATTGTAAAGAAATCTCTCCATTCAGGGTTGCAATGAAGAACCTTCTAGGAATGGCAGGTACAGGTAGCGGCCTTGTGATTCGGATAGGACAGTTTATGTTTGCTGTGACTTCAATCGTTGTTATGGTGACTAGAAATAGTTTTTCAAATTATAAGGCATGTTGGTAAGGCTTCAATCCATTGTTTCAACTTTTATTCCTTGATTCTTATTATAACAAGATGTTTTTTAGGGTATTTTCAATTGCATACCATTTTTCTTTAATAAATAAATCTGATTAATTTTCATTGACTATGTACTGTACAATGAATTCTTGAATGTGTCACATCCCCTTCCATTCATGTACATGTAAAATAGAAACATAAGATCTATCAATAACAAGGTCAGTTGCTTGTATTTGAAAATCAAGTGAATAAGACACATTTTCATTCTGGAATGTTTGTCCCCTTTTGTCACTTACTGATAAATAAGCAAGAATGATAATCGCATTAAAAAAATGTATGTTTCAACAAAGAAAGATATATTTCTTTACAATTTCAATAGACTACTAACAATTTGAAAGGGAACCCAATTCTATATTTGCCTAATATTTTCCCATAAACTAGAAAAGGCCAATCTCTGCTAAAAAAAATAGTGTATAAAAGATATACTCGTCAATATAACATTTGATAGAATATATAAGAGTATAAGATATATAGATCCTCTTAGCATATACAGATTGATACAATCAATATAACATTTGATAGAAGCTATATGGATCCACTTCTTTGATCTATTTCAATTTCAATCACATTTGATCTTCAAAATTTTGTTTGAAAAACAAGGGGTCTAAATATGTTCCTAGAGGGTGTTTAGAGGTTGATTTCCTTTGGATAGTTTCCATTTAGTTCTATACTTGGTGATTTTTTTTTGTATATTTCCTGTCAGGTACAAGTTTTGGATGGGTTATTTTGAATATTTTTATTCTATTAACATAAGAATTACAGGGGTTTATTAATTTTGCTTTTGATCCTATTTTACCTATATGTATCTATATGATCCTTCCACTTACAAAGTGAGAGAATGAAGGGATGTTGTATTCGACTAAGTCCTTTCTGACAATTTTCCAGGTTCTTTCCCACTGGTTTCTACATATGTTTTGTATTCTTTTTTAGCATATCTTTTTCCTCCACTCTTTGATGATGATTCTCCTCCTGGTAGGGTTTAGCCAAGAACTCTTTCTACAGTGACAAGTCATATGGACATTGATGGTCAAACTCCTACTAACTCACCTAAATTTTCTTCTTCTATATTGATTGCACCTCCTATGCTTCTGCAACTGTGCAATTGAATAATGTTCAAGATATTCCACCATCTACTCCAAAAAGGCCAAGCCCTGCACCCAAATGAGCTTAGACTACTTATTTAGACTCTGGAAGTTTCCTTCCTAAAGATGAACTTTGTCATTGTTGGCATTTACCTACTAGAAAGTTCTTCTCAATCACTTTAATGATCTTAAAACAAAAATAAATTATCTTGCAGATATTTGATAGTGGATTTATTGCTTGTTTGAATTGCTATATGTTTACTTTCAATTTAAGAGTTTATTGTGCAGGTTGTTCATAATTGTTGTTGCCAACCAAGTTTTCTCCTGCAATTAAAACTGGAAGCTCATTAACATGGAAAACAAATACACATGTCCCTCTGCATGGATTCATGTGGAACAATTCTCATTTTTTAATTTTCCTCTATTTTAGTATTCGTAATAAATTGTTGGGGTTAAAGAGAGAGTTGGAATTTCGAGAATTGATGTACAAAATCAGAGATATGGGTGGTTATATGACATGATTTGCTATGCCTTAATAGCTAATATAGGCAAAAATCGACAAGGTGTCTCATCACCAACCCCAACACATCAAGCTATATAAGCTAGCTTATGATTTTTTTCAATTCATATTTAATAGTTTATGATTTGGACCTTCAAGTTTTTTTCCTTCTTCTATTTTTTTTATTTGTATACATATTGTGTTTTTCTTGTATTCATTGTTCTATTTTTTGTTGCTATAGTCATTGAATTGACCTTCATTGTTGTCATTTCTCATTATGAGAGTAATTACTCTTTCTTTTTGTAAAATCACATTTTTTTATTCCAAGAAAAAACTATGTTCAAATATTTCATATTCATTTTATGTTATTCTGTTTGCTTGCAATTCTAATAGGATTTCTTTCTCAAGTCAACTGCAGCAATTTGTCAAAGCAAAGGATTCAAATAAAACTTTACAATTTGTGAAAGGGAAAGGGTCATTGCCATTTCACAACATGAGGATTCAATCTTCATGTACATAAACTTGTGATGGTGGCCTAAAATGTTTTCAACACCATTTTTTTTTCTGTTGAATCCTACATGTGATTATTATTGTTCATTTCATACTTTGATTTGTATCAAGCATGTCTTTACTTTTTATACTTGTTACACCCTCAATTATAACAACACATTGGTGCCATGCAATGTCAAATTATCATTTTATAAAAGTGTTGAGTTCAATAAACCTGTTATATATTATGATTTGGATTATTCTTCTACCAGCTCCTTTGCAACTCTTGGTGCAAATGCTAGTAATAATTATATTGTGCTACAATTTTTTTAATAATTATATCTATTCTAAGTTTTGGATTTTTTGGAATTTTTTTGTGAAACAGCCTTCATTAAACAATTTCCACAAATAATATTAATGATTTTAAGAATTTTTCAAGATTTACAACCATATTTTAAACAAAACTAATTATAAGTATAATGAAAAATTACACAATTTTTTTTTTAATAATATCTATTTAATTTGAGTAGCATATAATGCCATATTACTAACTTTTATTTTTTAGAAATGAGATTTTAGTTCAAATATATTAAAATCTTAAATAGAAACACAAACACACTTACTATATATATTTAGTGTATATTTACATTGAAGGATCCTTGTCCGAGGTTCTGGTATCAAACACATTTGTTGCAAAGGTCACATGATGATCACACCAGGCCAAATCACCAATGCATTGATAGCTACAAACCAACAAATAGGAATTTATTACATTGGCATAGGGCGTTACATGGTAGCGAACATTTTGTAACACAAGTCCATGCTTCTCTTGATCAACTAAATGAACTTACCCAGTCTTTCATCAATTGCCCCAAGAGCTTAGAAGGTTTGGCAAATACCATCAATACACAACTGTTGATACACATTTATTTATTAACTAGATTTTTTTTAATAAGGAGCCATGATACCGTCGCAAATTTATTTGTTACTCTATCGAGCAAACGCTTGGGCTGCCTGGTCATGGTCCTTGTCCAACTCGAAGTCTGCTCCAAGCTTAAGCTTAGCCAAAGCAATTTCCTCAGTAGCGTCCAGACATTCATCCATACGCTTTGATTCCACAAGAGGAGCTATGGATACAGGGGGCAAGCTTGCAAGTGCAGGGATTGTTTCAAAGTATATTGTCGCATTTTTTTCTGCTGCCCTTTTCAATTTTTTATCAATTTCAGCCTCCAATTTGGACACTATCTCCAGAATTGGTGTTAGTCCCACTCGTCCGTGTTTGTTTGCACGTTTCATAGAATTCTTAGCACTGGTAAGAATCCTAAGTCCTTCTATTAAGCGTGCAATTTCTTCTCCAATCTCCTTCTTGAAATGTAAGAAAATAGAATATATGTAAGAAGCTTCAGCGTCGAATAGTGCAATTTTGAGCTGTAAATGTGCAATATTAATACATGTGTTCTCAAAGTGCTCACGAAGAGGTGAGTTGCTTAAGAATATATCGGCCATCATATAGTAATTACTGATCTGTCTGGCAACCATGCAGATCAATAAAGTTGGTTTAATGTTATTGGAGATAAGCTTATGATACAAGCATTCCTGAGCCTGAGCAAGCATGACACTCTCCAGCATGTGCGCGCATTTCACAGATATGTCAACGGTGGAGTTCCCTGCGGTGGCCTTCACTGAGATAATTTTTCTGAGAAAAGCGAAGGCCCCTGCCGCTGCCTCGAACGCGTTGCAAGCCTCGACGTGGCTGTCAGCTGAAACGGCGATCTGGCTGTGAATGGCAGCCAAATTGAAGACAAGGGCGGCTTTCTCAAAGTGGATGTTGTGATCTGAGGCACTCTCATGCTTCTTGAAAGAGTCGTACCAGGTGAAGCAGAAGGAGATGGGATTGGGATTGGGGAGCGTGGACTCCATGACACAGAGAGCTCTGTAGTATTTCTGCATCAGATCACGACGGGCTTCCAGCTTCATATCGCGTCCCTTCTCCACTTCGTCGCGCATCTGTGTGAGTGAGAGGAGGTACTCTTCCATCTCCAACGACAGCGCTTTTGACTTGTTGGTAGCGATGTAATCCCTCACAGGTGTATGCAGGTTCAACGACACCGTTTTTTTCTCAGGAATCGCCATTAACGATTCGAATGCCATTTTCCTGTATTGTTTGTTCAATTCAACTCAATGGACGTTTACTAATTCCAAGGCAATACTCTTGGCCATTTGCAGATCTGTGCCAATCAACGCTATATATCTACCCTCAACACGGCGACTCACCGATATTAAAGAACTTTTACTTCGTCTGGCCAATTCATGGCCGTGTCTCTGTTACTTTCATAATTCCTGTATAACTGATCAACTTTCTCTATTTTGTAAGTGACTTTTCATTTTCATATTCTATATACATTATTTTTTTTTCCAGATGGAAAGATCTCATTTTCATATTCTATATACATTATTTTTTTTTCAGATGGAAAGATCTCATTTTCATATTCTATATACATTATTTTTTTTTCAGATGGAAAGATCCACGGGAAACTCAGCAATACTTCTCCATATTAGTGGATGGTAGAGGTGGTAAATCGCCAGCCATCATCGCAGAAGGCCTAACCGCAAAGTACTCAAAGCTGGAACCCGTGACCTCTCCCCAAACTGAGAAAGTGTGCGCACGGCTTACCAATTGAGCTAACCCTTGGGCTATATACATTATTTACATTAACTATGATACTATAATCAACTTTTTCTATTTTATAAGTGACTTATCATATTCATATTCTATACATTATTTACTATAATTAAAAACCACATTTAATATTTTCTAAATGACTTTTCGTATCTATATTCTGTTTACATTAACTATAACCTCCTTCTGGTATGGCCGAGCCTTGTCAATGATACTCTGAATCAATTAGAGCCGCCTATTGCAAGGAATGGATAGACCTACCTTTCTTTTAATGCTTTGTAAAACCATAATCGGAAACCAAATTATGATTGTTTACAACTTTTAAATCAATAATAACTTTATATATATACAACAACTCATTTATATATATATATATATAATAACTCTCAAGGTGCTAACTTGGGATCAACTCAAAAAACGGGGCATATAGGGACCAGTCTCTGTTTACTATGCAAGAAAGATGAGGAATCGGTACAGCATCTATTTATGGATTGTTATTTTACAAAGAATACCTTCGAAGCTATTTTTGAGCACTTCGACTCTCGATCACTATATAAAGCCTCTGCGGGATTATCTGTGCGACTATATCTTGAGCAATGGTTACGTGTCCATCCCATTGACTACTCCAAGCTATACTTGCCATTATTCACTTTCTGGGCTATCTGGAAACATCGGAATAGATGTATTTTTGAAGGAACTACACCTTCTATCTATTCGGTCCTTCTCCAAGTTGAAATGCTCTTTCAAACATATTTTGTGCCTGTTAAGAAGATTAAGCACAGAGTCATTGGTATGCCTCCAATGACTCACTTTCCTTGTGGTTATTTTGATGGTGCAGCCGCCAAGAACATGGGGGGACAGGTTTTGTATTACATTTAAGCAGCTCACATAGTATTCACTTCTCCATGGGCTATGGCAGATGCACTAATACTAAATCTGAGCTGATGGCATTATGGGCTCTCCTCACGGTTTCTAAGATTATGGGAATTCATCTTCTCTCTATATACGGCGATTCCCTTGTCATCATTTCATGGGCTACATGAAAGAGCACTCTGAACATACCTCATCTGAGTCATTGGTGTGATGATATTAGAGAACTAAGGCATCACTTTCCGAGAATGATCATGAAACACATATATCGTGAGCATAACCAGATAGCTGACAGTCTCTCTAAAATTGCACTCTCTCTTGACTCAGGTTTTGGGAACTTCAAGGAATCCCTGAATGACAAGTTTACTGATCATGGTAATTTTCAGTTATTCTAGATTATGTTGGCTTTATACATTTTAAGCATACATTTTGTAAACATTAAATGGGATCTCAGCAATCCCATGAAGAGATCCTCAATCTTCTCTTTATGCTCACGATCTGTGTTGTTTTTGTCCATTTCTGGAAAATGAAAAAATCTGACCTGTCTATACATGAGTGATGATAAAATCCTGCAACACATCAGGCTTATGCTTTTTTGACCATGTTCCTAATGACAGGGATTCGCCCTTATAGTAAAAGGACACCCCATTGCTTGAGCCTATTCATGAAGAATGTCACTCTTGACTGAATGTATATGATGATCTTTTATTCAATAGAATAACAAGATCTGGTATTTTTTCCACTGAAAAAAATAAAATAAAATAAAAACAAAACAAAACTCTCGAGGTTTTATTTTGCTACTAAAGTATTTATTTATACATTGTTGTGGCCATTGAGTTTTACTTTTCAGTCAATTTTTTCTATTTTTTAAATGACTTTTCATGTTACTTTTAGACATTAACTATGAAACCATAACCGAAAACCATAATAGAATTAAGTTTACAACAATTTTTAAAATAATGACAATGTTAACCCAATCACGATTTAAAAAAAAAACCTTAAAATAATAAATTATTTCAAAATGAAATCAAAATATGAAAAAAAAAAATCATTGTTATTCATATTTAATTGCATTATATATATATATATATGGGCGCCTGAAAGAACCTGCTACCCAAATATTATTCAATGGGAGCACGCAAGTGGAACAAAACAAGAACGTGCATGCACTTTTGTATGCGTGTCGGCGCTCCTACTTTGGCAGTGGCGAACCTTCAGGTTGGATTGCCAATATGGCATTAGAGGAAATTTGGGGTCTAAAATGAGCATTATAAGAAAACGTGCCAAAATAAGTTTTTGTGACTTGGAATTCAAGAACCAATAGAATTTCAATAAAATAAGTCAACCATAATGGTTGAATTGACATATTTG
>LPNX010909118.1:145379-147879 GCA_001517045.1 Pseudotsuga menziesii
AGGATTTCTCCCAATCAAAATTTGAGTAAAAACACAAGGAGATATGTCGAAAATACGAACAAAAAAAGTAGTTTTTTTCTTTCTTCCTCCAAAATTAATTAATATTATTTTATTATTTTAACTATTATTTTATTATTTTAACTATTATTTTATTATTTTCCTTAGGAGGCCCATTTTAGACCCCAAAATTCCTCTAATGGATAACAGGAGCGTGCACATGCCCCAAATGACCTGCTCGTATATAGGTGTGCACACGCGTGTTTTGTGCGATCGCACATAGGGATGTGTGCGCATCCCTGTGTTAAAAAAAAACAATGAACAATTTGTTTTGTTCACAACCCACCCGTGAGTGCGCAAGGAGGCGAAAATGACGTCCAAGGAGCCTAACGGAAGTGTCCAATTACGCTAAAACGACACCCACGACATTGGAGTAAGATAGATGGAGTAGGAATGCCATTTTTTTGTTTTTTTTGATTTTTTTATTGTTTTTTAAATAAAATAAAAAATTAAAAAAATTTGAAAATGAATTGAAATGGGAAAAATTTGATGTTGTAGTACAAATTACCTAAATATAATGACAAATACCAATGAACCATCACAAGAAAGGAATGAAACGAACCAATTAGAGGACCCAAAGCCCGAATTAAATGAAGAAAACCACGAAGATGAATTACACGGGGATTTAAACCAATTACGAATTTTGAGTGATGAACTGAAGAACACCAGGGAAGCCTCTCGGGTTTCCCTTGCCACATCACTACAAAACATAATAGAGTCAATAAACATTGCCGACAGTGAGATAACTAATTTGAGTGAATATAGGACTCGAATGAGAGAACATTATGGCACTGGTATGTCCAAAGAGGATATAAAAAACATGAATATCACAAAATCCCAACTGTGGAGCAAATTTACAGATCTGAGAACAGGACATCCTCTAGATGTGAGGAAGAGGCAATTTTGCATGGATTGGTGTAGTTACCAACCATGGAGAGAAAACTGGAGGATGAGATGGTTCATGGTTTTTGACAAGCCTCCATGCAACAATGTCGAGGTCCCACAGTATTTTCTCAGGAAACTATGGGTTGATTTTGTGTTAGGGTTCCATGTGAACTACTTCGACATCATTGAGTTCTAGGGCATCGATTTTGACTCAGCCCAAGATCGACCTCACGCCCATCGGAACCCACTCAGAGGACCTCCTGCACCTAGGAGAGAGCCAAACCCGCTTCCTCAAACCCCTGGGTTAGGTTGTGGGATATATGAGATCCACAAGTTCATTAAACATGCCACAAAACACTTTCAGGCATACCACATTTGTGGCTATGGTCTCGCAGAGCGAGCAGTACCACCTCAAGAGACACACTTCTGCACGGTCTACTGGTGGTGGGTGAGGGAGAGCAACTACAAGTGGTAGCCAGGATGATCCATCCATCTCGACGGGACCAATACCACATCGTTGTTCTCGTTGTGGGAATCCATGCCATGTTCCCATGCACGAGCATGCCACAAAGAGCTACCTACACCATGTTAGTTATTGTTTTATTTAATGTTCAAGTATTGATTATACATTGTGCAATCTCATAATTTCTAATAAATTTAACTTAGAATCAAATGTTGATGAATTGATTTGTTTTAATGTACAACTATTTAGTGTTGAGTCTCCAACACCCAGGTGGGAGGACGTTGGTTTCTTCAACCTAGATGGAGCCATGGCAGCTGTAGAGAACATCACGCCACCATACACATAGGTATTTTTCTTTCGGTAATCAAATTTAATGTTAGTAGTTAATCTTGTCATCCAATGTAGTTAATATTTAGTAATTGAATCTAAATATTTTTGTGCAAATGAACAGGTGTCCGCAAGAGTGAGTGACTAGCCATCCCCGCCAGGGATCAGCAGATCCCCTAGTGAACAAGTATCTTGTAATAAAGTATAAATTTAATTTCAGTTTTGATGGCTTAGATTTATATAGTTGTATTTTTTATGTACTAATATACGAGTACATAGTCACGTCGGTGTTACTATCTCTCCATCGACTTCCTTTTTCCCACCATATATGCCAGGTGTAGCCCCTAGCATACATGTCTCTTTCCCTGCATCCCTCCCCAACCCGTTCCATCCATCCCTTTCCTCCCATCCAACTCCCCCTTCTTCGTCACAGCCTTCGCTCACTCCCCCTCGCGCCACCCATCCACCCCCTGCCTTGCAATTTCTCATGTTTCCACTCTCCCCCCTCCAACCATGATACACCATCCACACACATTCACCCATCCCTCCACCCCATCCCAGACCTCAGCCCCCTCCCCCATATTCCCCCACCACCCTCGTTTCCTCTTCTAAGGTGGCCCATTCCATTCTACAGCCAGTTGGGGTTTATCGTCATACATCACAACTTCGCCCACTCCAATCCACGCCCTCTCCCACCGTGCCCCCTAGTTTTGTAGACAATGTCGATGTGGCTACATCCTCTGCTATGTGATCCACCCTATCATCAGA
>LPNX010909118.1:152879-216845 GCA_001517045.1 Pseudotsuga menziesii
TTTGAACAACCTTATCTATAGGTGAGCCTTATTTTATGCAATATCTTGTTTTTGCACAATCTTAAACCTATAGAATATAACATGGTAGGGATGTATAAGTGTCTTGATAGAGGGGTCTCTCATTGAATTCTCAAAAACATTCTAAAAGTGAAATCTTGCTCTACTTGTTAGGCTCACCTACTATCTACAATTTACTAATTTAGAGAAAGAACAGCAAACAAATATATAATTAACAATTTATTCTTTTATCTTTCAAAGAATACATTGTTTCAATTCCATCTTCATTTTTTTTGTCCATTTTCCCTTGTAAGTATCTCATTGTGCAATGCTAACGAGGTCAAGATTCTAACTTTGACTAAACATATTAGCTTCCAAATAAAAATTCACCACCAAATCCTATGGAAGATATATCTTGGGTTATCAAAACATTACATACTAATTTAGTATAAAGAGTATCTATGCATAATTTTGTTCTAGGTCCATTTCAACTTATTCAGCCTCATAATCTTGTAAAATGATTGCAGTGTGATTTGAGAGAAAGATATACTTGATCCATTCCAATTCCATCTTACAATGCATTTTTAGGTATTCAAACAATATCTAACATTCAAAACAATCTGCTTAGCCTCGAAAATGAATACATTTACTAGGTTTGATTTATCTTGAGCTTGTAATTTGGCCTTTAAATCTCTTGGCAATTTGCAGTTGCCATTTCATCCAAGCCAAGATATTTTCCAATTCTAAATCTATCACCTCTTCCAAGTGTATAACCAACCCATTTTTTCTATGCTAGAAAATATCTCACCAACCTCTTCCAAACAATAAAATGCATCCTTACTGGTTTTTCAACTTGTAACAATAAAATACATCCTTACTAGTTTTTCAACTTGTAACTTGAGGCTAAATCCCTTGTATCCACTAAATCCCTAAATCCCTATATTAAAGAATTTTTCCCTTCTATGGAGACTCAAGCTCTATTACCAGAAACGTAATAGCTACAATGATTTACTTGTTAAACCTACATAAAAACGAGAACCTGACAAAACAACATAGAAATGAAAGAAACCAGTGTCATTTTCTAGAGTCTAGGAGTGAGAACACTTGAACCATCCATAAACATCTAGTCCAATAATTTCCCTATCATGAGCCACATTATCTAAAGTAGCATATGAACATTCTATGGGCAAAGCAATAGAAAATAAGCTTGTAGTTGTGACCTCAACTTTGAAATGCTTGGAAAAAGCACATATTTTTTTTTACATGCTTTATGAATAAATAAAAAATCACTTTATAGATCACTTCTTGATCACTTTTGGAAAAATCTCCTTATGAACCACGTTGCATTCATAGTTTCTAAGGTTTGTGGGACACATCATCATGCGATCTATCTTTCAATTTATCTACATTGATTTAGAGCAAATGCAATTTTTTATTTAAAGAAAACAACCAACAAACATCAACACATGGTTGTTTACACACTTTTTTTTTGCCATTTCCTTTTACAAATAGAAAAGGGAAACAGAAATTACTGTCACCATTCTCCATGGTTGGTAGCACTGCACATACTTTTACATAGGATAAGCAATGGCATTTCTGGAAGCATTGCATTCACTTTTACATAGGATAAGCAATGACATTTCAGGTGAGAAAGTCATTTACACTACTTTGACAAATGAACCAAAAATACAGAAATAAAAATAAAAAACAAAAAATAGTCCTCCCAATATTCATGATATTAATATTTAGACTTCATCATCCAAGTTTATCCCATTTAAATTGCTTTGTTTCAATACATAGTATGTCCATGCATTCAAATACTACTGCAAACTGCATAAAATAAACAAGAATAAGGAAACTTTATAAAAATTTTAAAACACATTTTTTGCAATTGGCATATGCAACAATTGCTTCTTCTATCTCATCTTACCCTAATCTTCCACCTTCTCATCTTACCCGATTACAATCGCTAGACATGCAAAACCCCTTCCCATCACAAGGGGTGGTCACAACATAACCTATAGTTCCTTATCCTTCTCTACCATCATCCTCATGATCCTTCTGCCCAACATCTTCTTATGATGTTCATTAACATCAACCTCCAAACACAACGTAACCAATATGGTTTGATTATCGATACCTCTAATATCAATAAAGGGAATGAATCCTCACAAGTTGAAGAACCTTTGCACCTACCCCATCTATTTTTGGATGGTATTCCTAAGAGACCCAATATCCCCTTGCACCATGTAGCAAATTATAACCCCAATGTTGGTCTCAATCCCAACTATAGCATTATGGATGATTTGGTGTAGTATCCTACTTCCATGTATATTTTAAAGGTTCTTGAGAACTATCATATGCAGTGTGAATCATTATTGACTGGCTTAGGTGCAATTGGTCCTTTTGATGCTCGCTTTATGACGTTTGATCTTGATCAATTGGAGCCTTAGATGCCCTTTTTGGTGTATTTTTAGCCATAAAGAGCTTGGTTTTTATTGTCATATTATTGTTGAAGGTGCCTCTACTTGCGTCTTGTCCACTTACATTTGGAAAAATCTGGGTTCTCCAAAGTTTGGGTCATCCCTTGTGGAACTACGCGCATACGATGGCCATGCTACTCAACCACAAGGTCTTCTACAAAAAATTCCCATCCAATTTGATCAAAAAATGATCTTGATTGACATTAATGTTGTTAACTCCCAAGTAGATTACAACCTCCTCTTTGGTAATAACTACATGTATGTTATGCAAGTGATCGCCTCTACGGTGTTCAGAATTATAATGTTCGCTATGAAGGGAATATTATGAAATCTTAATCAATATTCAACTTACTATGATCACAGGGGGATTCCTTATCCAGATCATGTCTTACTATATGGTTGACAATAAATTTAGCAGTCATTCAATTCCATCATCCACGAGTGTCAGTCCTAGCGTCTTACAAATATTTCTCTCTTATAGTGTCTTTCAAGGATATACCTTTTCCACCATCAAAGGTGGAGATATCAGAGTTGTGCATCATCTCCTCTGATACATCTACCATCCAACCTCAATCATCACCTTGTGCCAACCCATTATAGGTGGGATTTCTTATACATCAAGTTGTGTTTCTCTTTTCCCCCTCTTTGGACCATAGTAATTCCCTTGATGGCTTCTCTTAAACTTTTGAGCATGGAATTAGATTTACTTGTTAAGTACCTTACTCCACCAAACCCCTATCCCACTTCTTATGTTGTTTTAACACTTGTGGATATGGTTAGTTCTTCTATTGCACCACCACCTGTGCTAATTAACTAAGGAAATCACACTCACCTCCTAACCTTCTACCAAAAATAAATATGGGAGAAAAGCTAAGAATGCATAACCATATTCTACTCTAAAATCGAGTTGTAAACCCTCCTCCCTCTATTGTAGCACGATCACCCATTCCTTGCATTGTGTGTGATATCTTCGATCATGCCACCCATCAGTGTTCATAGTTTCTTGTCTTGTGCACTCAGCTCCAAGTGACTAAGGATAAGACTAATGCAAATACTCCCATTTTTCATATCACCCTCCCTAATACTATCAAACAATGCAACAACGCATTGTGCACCAACCATCCCTAGGTGTTGTGTGGCATCGATGTCCACTATTCGCAACATGGTACCGATATCCCTAAATTTTGGTCCATTTGAGTTGATTTGCTTGATTTTCACTAGAATCACAAGTCACAACCATCAAGGAAGTTCCCCCTCCTACATCATCCTCCAATGAGACAATATTCGTCTATTATATCTCATCTGCTAACGAGACTTCCTCAACATCCTCCCTTGCCATTATAGTTGCATCAAAAAATATGATTCCCTCTAATATATCTATGTAATAATTTTAAAACAATTAGGAAATCCCATGTCCATATCATAGGGACAGACCCCCAAAATATCCCACTCATCAGTGTCATCCTCATCATCTTTTGGGCCGACAATACTAGGGAAATCCTCCATGTAGGGGGAATTTCCCCTCATCATCTCATGGATGTTTTTCACCACCATGGATGCCCACCTCATGGTACACCCCCCTTTAGTTTTCGTTCAATACTATGATGGTACCTCTCTCAAATCATATCTATGCAAAATTGGCACCTTTTTGCTATAGATCATGCTTAATTATCTTGACCATAATATAGGGGGTAGGATCAATCATTTTGACACTAACCCGTCACATCTATATTTATATTTCATTGATTTGATAGCTCATTATAAACCATATGTGAGCCATAGTCACAAACCTCATGTTCATAGCATGGAGGCAATCCTTTCCCCCTACCTACTCAAATTTTCACACACATGATCTTGGCCACTTCCCAAGGTCACATTTTACTTATACATTTGGTTTCCTTTCCAAACACAGTTTTACACTTGGGTACCATCTCCATGTGTACAAAATCAAGTTATGATAGGACCCTCTTGTTTCATCATACAACCACTCCCTATGGCTATATTTTCTCAAACTGGCATATAGGTGACTCCTCTCTACATAACATCATATACATCAACCTCGTTTGTCCTGTTTATGCATGTATGACCCACTTTGTATAAGTAAGTGGCCCAAATTAACCACTTCTGCATTTTCCCTTCCCTGGAATTAGAACCTACTTTACATGGGTTCCATAATTTAGTCCCATATTCCATTAGGAACAAATGTTTTTATTCTTGTCATAGGATTGAAAGTCCATCTAGTTTATGAAGTTGCACTTAGATGCATATTACTTTGTCATCATTGCTCATTGGTTAACCCATGGACTCCTAGACTTATGGCCTTTATGGAATTTTGATGTTTCACACTCTCATGATCCCACCTCTCCATCCATACTATAAAATTGACATTAATTTTCCACCATTCATCATCCCTTAAGGATATTTCTACCAATGCCCCCTGCCCCACAATTGTTTCCATCTACTATCATCCATTCATTGATTCACTTGGTCATTCATTGGACACTTATCTCCTTGCCTCATCTTATTATATCTTGAGTGTCCACGCACCTAGGTCACCATTCTATAATGGTTATTTTTAGTACCCTCCTTATCAAGTGCTCGCATGCCTATGAAACCCTCAAAATACCATTCTCCTTAGCATTATCTCTCATGTGTCCATACACCTAGTAGGCCATTAATAACATTGCTTCTTAGCACTCCTATAGATTCTATATCATCTCATTTTTTGGAATCATCATTGGTCCACTTTATTTTGAGCATTCTATGATGAGTCACCCATGGATTCATACTGACATAATTCTCCTTCAAAGTCTACCTCAGTACCCGATCGCTTTTTCCCTCCAGGAGTCCCCCCATTGTAGTCATTTCTTGATACCCCTATTGTATCCCTCCCTTGAATTCATGAGTTTCACATATGATACCAGGTCAACCATGCCTTCATACTCTGAATAATAGAAGTTTAATCCCCCCATTTAGTGACCCTTGTATCCCCCATTGGTGTCTCAGTTTCATATATATCTCTATCCATTATTTGGTCGTTCTGTTATGCTTCCTTCAAGGAAACTTCATTTCCTTGTTGGTAGAGGGTCTCCCTTTGTTGACATCAAGACATCTATTCTAGAGGATAATCCTAGAGGCACCATGTACCTTTTTCCCATAACCATCATTGATGGGATCCCTTAGACAGATTGAGTGGAGGGATCTATGTCCATTAGATTGGTTGTTTCTCATGTCCTCGACTTCAACTCATGATTGCACTATTGAGAATCCTACATTTTGATGGATCTCTTATATACTTTGGTTGAAGACCCCGAATAACCTTAACTATAGTCATTTTGTGAGTCTCTTTAGAAGCCACCCAATGACATTTTTCTAGTGGTATCAAGGTTACATTAGTGACAGTATTTTGAAGCTCTCTATTCATATAATTCATGTTGTATCTAGTTTTAGTTGCAATTCCATGGACCTCTTTAATCTAGTCATTCATTCATTTGAGTCACATATGAGGAGTTATTTTTCTATACAATCCTTGTAGATCTTTGGCCCCTCTAGTTTTAGTATGGCATTAGTTACTGTGATTATGCATTCTGTTGGGATTCCATTGTTCTGACATGTTTTCTTCCAATCACTTATGGTTGGACCGTGATTATATATCATATCATTTCCTTATTTAATCCTTATGGTGTATTGTATCGAGCGGTTCTCCATATATTGATTATTCCCATCTTGGTCTAGATCATAGTTTATATTGAGACATTGATACGAGCATGGGTATGCCAGCCTCATTCATATTTACGATATTATGAACAGCTCATTTAGTTTGAGTACTTTGTCTGTGGGTATGACCCTCTGTAACCCCTTGAGAGGGAGATTCTTCTCTTCTGTTATTTTTTTATTATGTCCAGTCGTCACCCCTCATATCTTGTAAGTAAGAAAGTCCTATAATGTATGTTGGCCATACAATGAGCTACTGACCTCATGCACAAGGGGACAATCTTTTAACAACCAAATTTTCTCACCTACCATTTCATCATTTTTTTGTCCTTATACATCATCATTTGGAATAATTATAATAATTTTTCCACCTCATTCCATCCATATAACCTAAGGAAGTGATAAAATTCCCCAAAAATGAAAGTTAACCATAAATTAACTAGTCTAGAAGGAGTCACTAGTTTTCCATTGAAATCAGTGACCTAAGTCACATGTTTTCCACGAAAAGTCATGACTTGGTCCCAAAAAATGTTTTTCAAGATGAAATTTTTTGTTTCCTACTTCCCTAATGAAGGGGTGAAAAGTGGACACATGCCTTGATGTGGTCCAAAATTACTTACAAATGTAGGTTCCAAAACCTTAATTTCTCCACTAAGCAATCAAGGAAATGCAGAATATTCACATTGGATCTAGATATTTCTCTTGACTACTCTTGTGGATATAAAATCCCTTTAGTGTCACTATTCCACACACACAATTTCCATATCTTACTCACGTCGTTACTCTACCAAAATTCTCCCTGAACTAGAATCCTAGACACATGGACATTCCTTTGGACAGATGCCGAGGCTTTATTGCCTCTTCATTGTGCCAAGGTGCATATTTATTTACTATTCTTTATCATAATAATGTAAATTAATTCTTTGATTCTCTACATGTATTTCACTGGTATCTTTTGTTTAGTTTATTTTTAGTTTTTTTGGTTATTTTTTCCCTATTAAATATACTACCAAATATTGCACAACCCCTTGGTGGGTTCCTTTAGCACACGTGGGTGATTTATCACACCATACAAAGGGATCCTATAAGATAATAATTCCGGCAGTTTTCTTTGCAATAGGAAGTGGATGAGCATCCAATGGATTATTATCTTTTTTTGACTGATATAGAAAAAAGTAAAGATGTGTTTTCCCCAACTGTCCTCAAAACACTCTTTGAATCTACCAAAGGGATCAAAGCCTCAACATTATGGACTAGGTTAGCCACATAACATTTACTATTTTATGCACTAACCTATAATAGAATCATCTCCAATTATGTAATCACTTTATATTTTTTAAAGGCAATGGGAGAGACTTCCTTCTTCCATAATATTATGATAAAACATTAAGAGAATTATGTAGCAATGTGACCATGCATGTGTCTCCTTGACTAACGACAAATTAAAATGGGAATTTTGATAATGAGGAATGTGTGAGTAAATTTTCCTTTGAACCTCAATATCCACATTCTTGGCTAATCCATCCCTTGTATCAATATCCACTAAAACCCTTGTGATAGTACAACTTCAATTCCTATTAAACAAGTCATCAACCTTAATAGCATTTTTCCAAATTACTACTAGGTTTTGTTAAAAAATACACTATCCATAATTCTAAGGAAAACTTCATTACCCAAACATGTATCCTATTAGCCATCTTAGTGACAAGTAAGTTCACCCCCAAACCTAAATCCCCTCAAATATTGTCTCAACATCCTCCATAGCACAAAATGAAAGCTAGTCCATCCTTTAATCAACAAATTAAAGCATGGGTTGTATCCAATAAACGAGATCTAGTTTCTTCTTTCATAATGTTTTGATGAAAGGTCAAGAGAATTATGTGGCACTATGACATTGTATGTCTAACCTTGAATAATGAAAATGAACATTTCGATAATAAAGAATTTGTGAGTGAATTCTCCTTTGAACCATTACTAGTAGCAATATCTAAAACCCATTAAGATGAGAATGTGGTAAATTATTAGATTACACATGAAACTCTTGGTTTGATGATCTCAACGTTCTCCATTGAATGTACAAAGGAAAGAGACAATTTACCAATTTCCTAGAGAATTGCATAATAAATATTGAAAATAAATTAGTAAAAAATAGTTTGCATGGAAGAGATTGGTAATGAATTTGTGCCTTTATAAATGACCTCACCTCATTGGCTTCAACATCAATTTTTCTAGTCCTTACCAAGTATTGTTTAAGGTAGTTTGTATGGAAGAGATTTATTTCTTTATAAATGCCCTTCAACACCTCATTGGCTAAAACATTAATGTCATTAGTCCTTGGTCACCTTGTTGGCTACATAAATGTTGTTAGTGATTAACCAAGGATTGTTTAAGCCCCCTAAATTTGGATTAAATGAAGGCTCATATGAAAAAAATTAAATTCCTACAAGGGATCTTCACTATAATCCATCAGTTGTGTTTCCACAAAGTGTGAGGAATTTAAATGGTTTCCAAAATTAGTTTATGATATTTATACATAGTTCTCCCTTCCAACATTTAGTTTTAATTTTCTACACATGTTTGTTTCCTTTATATGTGTGTCTATGTGAAGAATCCCATTCCCCTAATATCTTGGAGACAGTAAGAATCAATGGATGTTAGTATTTCAATATATTATATAATTCACCTAACATGGATGCAGTGCCTTGTATCGGGGTTTGGATTTGTGATGGTATTAAAACAAACTATTTCCTTCAAATATATGGTTTTTTATTTATGAATGGGATTTAGTATATACTCATGTTACGTAATATCCCTTTTTTGAAATCTTGGAAAAAGTGCAATTCAGGCAAAATTCGAGCTTAACTAATCATGACTCTAGATGGTTCCAATTTTCACTAAATGGTCTTGAATTTGAAAGGAAATGGTATGGTGAGTCTTAAAAAATTACAAGGTGTTTTATGTATACTTTGTATCACACTTTATACCTCTTCAACCTTGTTTGGGGTGGATGAAAAAAATACCAAAAATTACTAGGAAATTGTGATCAAATCCCCCCTAGGGTGTGGGTCAACTGGGATTCCCAAATCATCTACGAACCTCAAAAATTTGTAATCAGAGTATGGGGACTGATATAAGACCTCATTTAATTTAATTACACATGTTTATTATCTCTTTAAACTGGTTATAGAGTTCCACATTCATTTGATAACTTTCAGTGAATTTGCTTACGGGGAAATTGCATAACTAGCTTGATTTTGACATATGAAAGGTAGAGTTAAAGGCTCATATCAGGATGTGACATATAGATACCATATATAGAATAAATATTTGTTCCCAAACATTATTAAACACCATATAATTCCCCTCATACAATTATTGTATACAACTCATTCAATATGGGAGTCAAATACATGAAAACTAGTGAATTAGTAGCATGGAATTGCAAGAGTTTCACATATGGATTTCTTGGATTTAGACACACATAGAATAGGGACATGAAATTACAGAGTCAAACATCATATATTTCTATCACAAAATCATAAAACTCATATAACATCCATCGTACAAATCTGATACAAGACTCCTTCAAGATTGAAGCCAAAGTCATGGAAACTAGCGACTCAATGTCATGGGAATGCAAGAGTTTCACATATGTATTTCTTGGATTTATACCCACAAATCATAGGGACATGAACTTAAAGAGTAACACATAATATATTTTGGTCACAAAATCATCCAACTTATATAATATCCCTCATACAAATCTGGTATAAAACTAATTCAAGATTGAAGCCAAAATCCATGACAACTAGTGATACAATGGCATGAGAATGTAAGCTTTTCACACAGGAGCTTCTTGATTTTTGATATGAATAGAATATGGGAATTAAAGTATAGAGTATTAAATAATATATTTCTTCCCCGACATCATAAAACTCATATAAAATTCCTCATACAAATATGATATAAAACCACTTCAAGATTGAAGCCAAATCCATGAAAACTAGTTATTCAAGAGCATGGAGAATGCAAGTATTTCATACATGTATTTATAATATTTCATCTTACAGAGAATATGGATATTATATTACAGATACATACATAATATACCCAATCTTGGTCATCAAATATCCTCAAAGTACAAGCACCACTCCAACAAGTGCACCATCAACATGAGAGTGTGGGGAAATGGAGAAGAAGGAATGAGAGAATAGGGAGATAGATGAGAATTCGAATATATGTAAATTAAAAATGAAAATAAAAATTCTTCATCAATATCCAATGAGAGGTATTAATTCCCTCTCCATCAACCAACTTGGAAAGGAATCCAACTCCCTCGAAATTGGTTCACAAGCAGGGAGAGTGAACACTCACCGTGCAATGGAAAAAAAAAAGCTTTCCAAAATGCCAAAGGAAAATTAAAAATGATAAAAATATATTCTCATTCCTCATGAAATCCTTTTATTAACTTCATGGGTCTTCCTAAGTTCTAATTTCCCTCTGTTGGCTTCCTCCAACTCATCTTAGTGGATTAGTAACTCATATGACACTTGTCTTCCTCTTCATGCTCCAATTATTTCCCCAATTCGAATGGTTGCCTATAACTCCAAAATTAAACCTATTGGTACATATTTTTATCCCTATCATATCATATTTTCATTTTTCAGTAATCAAGTCTAAATTTTTCACACTTGTCATAGAATCTTCCATCATTTGTTGTCATATAGTGCATGGAATCTCCTTCCAAGTGGCACACATTGCCTTCTAGTCTCTTTCTCTTCCATGGGAGTTACTCTCCTTTAAAAATTCAAATTCCTTGGCTCATTATATGATATTTTACATCACATCACCATCCAATAATGTTTCACTACCCATGTGTTCGAATTTGGATGAATATCATGCAAAGTGTGCAGGGAGTCTAGTCACCCAAAGACTCCACAAGCTTCCAAGTGTCTCCATGAATCCATGCCACCTTATTTTCTTATGATTTATTATTTATGTGACCCATTTAAATGTCAATATGATAAAATAAATTCCTTTTTGGTTCCATATCTCCTTATTACAAAATTTATGTCTCCATATCAACCTAGGGAACTAGTAGGTTGGTGAAACATTATTTGCAAGTAGTCTTATTTGGAAATTATTTAATTGGGGACATGGCAGTCCTCCCCACTCAAAATTGCTTGTCCTTAAGCAATTCCAATTTTGGATGCTGCAAAATTTGTTCATATTTCCAAGTGTAATCCTCATTTGGTACTCCTTCCTTTGCACCCAACGCTCTCTTATGGCTCTGCTCATTAATTTTCTTTAGCTACAATTTGAGTAGTGGAACTCATGTACTGTAATTTTGTGTTCCCAAAAGTAAATATATGTGGATTTTTCTTATTAATATATCCTGTAACATCACCACTAACACCAAAAGGATTAATCAAATCCATAAAAACCAATTTTTCACAAATAATCTTTAACTCCATCTTTTGGAAACCTTTTATGAACTTTCACCCCTTTTTGCTTCTGTATAATTCTTTGAAGTTGGTACTGAGTTACTGTTGATGTATTTGTAACTTCAGAATGTATTCACTTGTATATCTTATGTATTGTACCCCGATGTTTATATCGGGAAGTATCTGTAATGTAATTTAGTCATGTCATGCCCTGATGTTCCTATCGGGAGATCCCATAATGTAAACAAGTCATGTAAAGTCATAGAGTGTAACCCTCCTTATTGATCAAGGGTTAAATTCCCCGCAGTTGTGGGGCCCTAGGGTTATTAGACTCTCCTAGAGAATTTGGCTCTAGTGAGTTATTTTCAAGTTGGGAATTAGTATAAATAGAGAGGGAGCCTCTCTATTTAACACACATTCACTCACACTCAGTTGTAGCACATAACCGAGAGAGAAAGAAGAAGTTGGGACAAGAGAGAGAGAGAGTACTACTGTCGGGAGATCATCTTACTATCTTTGGGTTTTACTTTTGGTGTTGATTCTATCTCTGAGGAAGTTGTGGGGTTTTCTCCTTTATGTTTTCCCCAAGGAAAATCTTTGTTTCCATTGTCTCTTGTGATTGATTGATGTGCTTGTTATTCTCTCAGATAAGATCCTAAGATAATATAGCTTAAATGTTAAAAACCTAACATGGTATCAAAGCTAAACCTGAGAAGAAGACAATGTGTAGCTGCTGAAGCTAGGGATTCCTACTTTTTGGATCTCTCACCATAGATTTTAAGCAAAAGGAGGCGAGGATTACTCTCCTCTCTAGGGCTCATCTTTCTGTCGAAGCAGAATCTGATTCTGAGCATTTTCAATTTTTGACCCAACACTACTGCGGGAAATTAGGTCTTTCCATATAAGTGGAATTTTTGAGTGAGCCTAGGCCTGGACTGATCTCCTCCCCAAAATCGAAGTTTAGAGATCAAGATCAAATTTTTTGGTTGGGTGGAACTCTGGGAAAGTCAAACCCTAAATCTGCTCCTAAATTAGAAAACCAGCTCTGCAGAAATTCAGCTCCAGATCCAATTCAGACATATTAACCTGGTAAGATATAAATATTTTTCATTTCCATTTGAGGTTCTCTGTTAAGATGTATCATCATACCAAGATTGATGAAAAGCTTGAGGGAGCTGATAACTTCTGATCTTGGAAGTATAGGATCTCTCTGGTCCTAGAAGAAAATGAGTTGGACTCTTACATCAATGAAGAGGTTCCAATTCCATAGGGATATGAGGCTAAGGCCTTACACAAAAATAAATTGGTCATTTCTAAGAGGATTATTGTTGATTCAATCAAGGATCACCTCATACCACATGTGTCCTCCCTAAAGACACCTAAAGAGATGTTTGATTCCCTGACCAAGTTATTTGAAGGGAAGAACATAAACCGGAAGATGACTTTGAGAAACCAATTAAAGAATGTAAAGATCCAGAATGCGAAGACCATCCAATATTAATTTACAAGGGTCTCTTAGATCAAGGAACAGATTGAAGTAGTAGATGAAGAAGTAGATAATGTAGAAATTGCGATGACCACCTTGAATGATCTCCCTAGGGCATGGGACTCTTTCATTCAAGGGATCTATGCTAGAAAGAAGCTAATCAAGTTTAGCAGACTGTGGTTGGAATGCTCACAAGAAGAAGCTCGAATATTAGCATGAGAAGAAAAGATGGTAAGTGAAGATCAAGCTCTCACAGTACAATCCAAGAAAAGCAGAACAAGCCATCACAGAGGTACTCTCACCAGAAGAAAAACACTAGAAAATCTAACAAAGATTTTTCTAGGTACATTTGCTATACATGTGATGAAAGAGGACACCTTCCAAGAGACTGTCCTAGAAACAAATATAGATCTCACAAGAGGAAGGGAAACAAGAAAATACATCATGCTCATGTTGCATAAGATGATGAGCCTTCGAAGAAGAGAATCAAACAAGACAATGATGATTCTTCAAGTGATGAAGAATATGTTTTGATTTCCGCTCTCACAGGAAACATCACACATGGAAGCAATAATTGACTTATAGATAGTGGGGCTTCCAAACACATTATGGGATTCAAAGAATCATTTGTCAAATTATTAGAACATGAATCACCCCACAAGGTGAAACTTGGGGATGACTACCAGTATCCAATAAAAGGTAGTGGAGAATCCTCCTACAAATTAGACTTTGGAAAGTCTATGAAAATAAAGGATGTCCTATTTGTACCAAGACTAAAGAAGAACCTTCTATCCATCTCTGCATTAGATGCAAAAGGCATGAGGGTTGCATTTATAGATGGACAAGTTCTCATGTGGTCAAAAGGAAAGACTATTGATGATATAGTAGTAATTGGAGAACAAGAGGGAGGACTATACAGATTAAAGGGCCAACCAAAAAAAGCTTTGGTTCATGACTCAATAGAACCAAATGAACTTTGGCATAGAAGGCTTGCACATGTGCACTATAGGGCACTACCACTTGCAAGCAAAGTTGTTGAAGGTATTCCAGAAATACAAGCAAAACATGAAGGAGTATGCAAGGGATGTGTGAAAGGAAAGAACGCAAAGAAGACATTTCCAAGTAGTAAAATCAAGGCTAAATGAATCTTGGAAATCATTCACTCCGATGTATGTGATCCGATTTCATCCAGTTCATTAAGAGGGTATGTATACTATGTTTCTTTCATTGATGATTTTTTCTAGAAATACATGGATATACTTTATGAAGAACAAATATAGAAGTATTCAGAAAGTTCAAGGAATTCAAATCCTTGATTAAAAACTTCATAGAGAAGAAGATCATTATTTTCCAATAAGACAGTGGCAAATAATTCACATCAAATGAATTCAAGAAATTATGCAAATATTCAAGGATTAAGAGGGATTTGACCACTCCGTATAATATACAACAGAATGGGGTTGCAGAAAGAAATAATAGAATGATCATGGAAGCTGAAAGGGAAATGCTTCATTATCAAGATCTTTCTATGCATCTATGGGTAGAAGCTGCTCATTGATCATCATCATCATAATCATCATCATGTTGATCGTCATCATCATTATCATCATCATCATCACCATCATGATCATATTCATCATCATTTATTAATTCTATCACAGTAATCTAGGGACTAAACACAGTCTACAAGTGATTCAAGACAAATTAGACATGAAACTGGTGTAACGATACTGAATTAGAGTTTGTAGACCCTGTATGATCAATAATGGAATGATAGTACAATACAATGTCATGAAGAATTCATAAATTCCAAAACAATTCGAATACTCAAGGAGGTCGTTCGAATTGCATGGATGGGTGTAGCTTATTTGAATGTCAGCCAAAATCAGCACACTTAGTTAAACACTAATATGATCCATAACTGAATCACAGTGCAATAGATGACTGATTCTAACTGAAAGTGACTCATCACATGTAACTACATGTCCAACTCAAGGAGGTAGTGCATCCATAACTCCAAGTAGCTCTGAATCTATGTCATCACCATCAAGACAATGATGATTATCATGATGGTGATGATGATGATGATGATGGTCATGAAGATGATGGTCATGATGATGAAGACAATAGGGACTGAATCTATGTCATCATCATAATCATCATCATGTTGATCGCCATCATCATTATCATCATCATCACCACCATCATGATCATATTCATCATCATTATTAATTCTGTCACAGTAATCTAGGGACTAAACACAGTCTACAAGTGATTCAAGACAAATTAGACATGAAACTAGTGTAACAGTACTGAATTAGAGTTTGCAGACCCTATATGATCAATAATGGAATGATAGTACAATACAATGTCATGAAGAATTCATGAATTCCAAGAAAATTCGAATACTCAAGGAGGTCGTTTGAATTGCATGGATGGGTGTAGCTTAACTGAATGTCAACCACAATCAGCACACTTAGTTAACCACTAATATGATCCATAACTGAATCAAAGTGCAATAGATGACTGATTCTAATTGAAAGTGACTCATCACATGTAACTACATGTCTAACTCAAGGAGGTAGTGCATCCATAACTCCAAGTAGCTCCGATGGATTTAACTGAAGGCCACTTGTCATCAGAAGTGGTTGGAGGCTCCCTAGTAGTCTCAAGTTCATAAATATTGGCAAAAAATAATCAAATTGTGAATGGAGGCACCTTTACAACTCAACTTAACTTATTGTTAGGTGAAACAACAATCAATTAGCAATTAGGTGCATTTATGACACTCAGATCACCCCAGAATTTCTCCCTGTTTGAAGGAGGAAGCCCAGTTAGCCTCCCCGAATGAAGGAGAAGGATTAGTTGGCCTCCTTGACTGAAGAAGGTCATGGGTGTTCTCATGCTGATGTCATATTGTGCTCATATTATTCCAATTAAGTCAATTAGACTTAGGATACTGGGTAAATAGGCCAAAATTGACCAAATAAGTGTGCATGTTGGGTAAATGACTCCAACACCCCCCCTTAAGCTATACTCAGGAGGAGTAAAAATAAAATGCATGAAATTCTAAGTCCCCAAAAACAAATTCCATAGGTCACCCTATACAATAATGTAACTCAAACAATTCTCAAAAATAAATCTAAGTGAGGAAAGAGGGAAAACCCAGTGGGAAATCCCCCCCCCCTCAAGTTGAACATTGGAAAGTAATCTGATCACCTTGATGAACTCACCCCCCATAGTGAACGGAGGTAAGTTAACTTCTTCTATAAAAATCTCTTGGTGAAGATGTCTGCAATCTTCTCATCAATAGGAAAGTACTGTAGAATGATGGTCATGTCATGCACCAATTCTCTGATATAGTGCATGTGTATCTCTACATGCTTGGTCCTCTTCCTAGTAGTTGGATCTGTGGAGATCTTAATAGCACTTTTATTGTCACAAAAGAGGACAGTGGACAAAGTACTACCAAAATCAAACTCTGAAAGAATGCCTTGCAACCAAGCAGCTTGGATGCAAGCATTCACCGCTCTTTGGTACTCAGCCTCTGCTGAAGACATTGCAATGGCGGCCTAATTTTTGCTAGAATAGAAAATAGGGCCACCACAAAACATGAATACATATCCATAAATAGTCTTTCGATCAATAGAATCTCCTACCCAATGTGAATCTGTGTAACCAACTAACTCTAGTTCAAAGTCTGCAGCATAGTGAATGTCGTAGGTCCTGGTGCCCTGAATATAATGGAGGATCCTCTCGACTGCCTTCCAATGAAGATCATGAGGTTGCTGCATGTATCTTGATACAGCATTCATGGCATAACATATATCATGCTGAGAATGAGTCAAGTAAAGCAAGCTACCAATCAGTTGACAGTAGATAGTGCAGTCCATGGGAGGTGTGCTTTTTCCTTCTTCAAGGATGATCCTTAAAAGGAAAGGGAATAGAGTAGCCTTAAATTCAGCTATGTTAAACTTGATTAATAGATCTGATATGTATTTATACTCAATGACCATGATCCCATCAAAATTTTGAGCAATTTCAAGCCCCAGAAATTGCTTCAAGAGCCCCAAATCGCTCATCTCAAATGCATCATGGAGGGAAGTTTTTATGACTGAAATGGAAGAAACAGTGATACCATTAATCAAGATCTCATCAACATATAAAACAATTATAATAAAATTACCATCATACTACTGTATATACACATTCAGATCTGATTTACATATTTGGAAGTTTTGCGAGAGAAGGAAGGCATCCATCTTGGAATACCACTCTCTTGGGGCATGTTTTATCTCGTATAATGACTTGTTTAATTTGCAAACCAAAGATGAATATGAAATGTAGCCCTAGGGATGCTTCATTTATATCTCCTCATGAATATTTCCATGTATAAAGGCATACATAACATCCATATTATGCACTTCCCAGTGCTTGGATGCCGCAATTGCCAAAACTAGGTGGATGGAGTCCATTTTTGCAACCGGTGCAAAGGTCTCATGATAGTCCACACCTTGGACCTAGGAGAACCCTTTTTATACCAGCCTTTCCTTATATTTTTAGTTTTTTTCATCAGCAGAAACATTTTTCCGAAACACCCACTTGCATTGAACTAATTTTCTCCCTGGAGGAAGAGAAACTAGCTCACAAGTAGCATTTTTCGAAGAGAATTCATCTCTTCGTCCATGGCAACTTACCATATAGGATATTTCCGAGCATGGTAGTAAGACTTAGGATCTGAAATTATCATTAAATAACAATTTTTAGACAAAAAATATTGATGACAAGAGAGCGCAATACCTTCTCTTTGGAAATCGTATCGGGTTCTTCTTGGATCATCAGGATTTCCAATGTTATCACTGATGGAAGAAAGTGTTTGTTTGGCCCAAGTTGGGAGATGAGTTTGCACTTCAAGATATGAACTTGAACTTGATTCTTTCTGGTCACTGATATCATATATCAGAGTTTACAAATCAGGTTCTAAATCAGAGTCATCACCCCCAATTTCACCATCCAAATATTCAGTGGAATAGGAGGGAAATTCAACAGTTTTCTCCTTCACTAGTTCTACCTCTTGAAGAGGATCATCGAACTGGACACTTATTTTCAATGATAATTTTTTTTTTCTGATATTCAACAGCTTTAAATATTTATATTCTTCAGAATATCCAATAAACAAACATTCAATACTTTACGGTTGTAAAGCTTTCCTCTTATCATGCGGAATTCAGGCCCATGCAGTGGACCCAAACACCCTGAGATTCGACACATCTGGCTTGTGTCCGAAGTAGGCTTTGAAAGGGGTATTCCATTTCATAGATGATTGTGGCACTCGGTTATGAATGTATGCAGCAACATTCATGGCTTCAGCCCACAAATTTGCAGCCAATTTCTTGGCTTCCAGCATGTAAGTGGTCATCTCCTTCAGAGACCGATTCTTTCTCTCCGCTACACCGTTCTGCTGGGGAGTGCAGGGAACTGAATGTTGGATTTGAATACCAATTTTGGATCATATATGAAAAAAATCATTACTGATATATTCCCTTCCATTATCATATCTCAAATTTTTGATCTTATCCCCAGATGCACTCTCAATCAGTGCTTTCAACTTAGTGAATTTTTCTAAGACTTCTGACTTTTTCTTGATGAAGAAGACCCATGTATATCTAGAAAAATCATCTATGAAAGTGAGAACATACTGAGATCCATTGATGGATATGATGGGCATTGGTCTGCTGATATCAGAATGAATCAACCCCAATATGCATGATGCTTGGCTTTCCTTCCCCCGATCAAACTTATTCTCAGGATGCTTGCCCAAAATACAGCCTTTGCAAAATTCGCTGCTAGATTTAATGACCGAGAGGCCTTCAACCATGGAAATTTTTTGTAATTGCTGCAAGTACTTGAATTTTATATGGCCAAACCTCTCATGCCAGAGCCTACTGACCTCATTTCCATGAGTCAGAAGAGCAGTGGGCTTTGCATCAGCCACAAAGTGGGAGAACTCATAGGCTTTTGCATGGTGATTTGTTGATCCTTTTGCCACAAGTTTCCCTGATGCAAGTTCTGTAATTTCTACATCATCTCAGCTGAAGGATACTCTCTTGGGCACTCTAGAATGGGTCATTTGATAGACACTCAGGAGTTTTGATGCAAGATATGGTACATACATAACATTGGAAAAATAACCATGCTCAAGATTTATTGTACCTTGTCCTTTTGAGATGATGGTAGAGTCATCTCCCATGTGGATGGGAATTCTCTTGCTGGTGTCGAGAGAAGAGAAAGAGTCTCTACTAGCCATCATGTGGTTTGACGCTCTAGAATCTATGAGTAGAGCCTTGAACTTCGAAGTGCTTTCCATGAGGGCATGACCTCTTTCATGCTGGTATTCCTGATCTTGATTTTCTTTTCTCTGAAATATTTCTTGAAAATTTATGTTATTTCTCTCGAGAAGAGAAGTAGCCTCATCAAGTTTCTTCTTCATGTAGGCATGTTCAAGGTGGAAACCCTTCTCGCAGTATGAACACTTGACTTTCTCTATCCATGGTTTCCTTTGTTCTTATGCTTCCTCAAGCCGGAGGGCTCTTCTTGCTGCTGGTTTTGAAATTCAGGCTTTGGAGCTTTGAATTTAGTTTTTGAATTCTTCTATTGATTTCCTTTACCCTTCGGATCCTTGGGCCCCGAGGCAAGAAGGGATTGATCACGGGAGGGTCTAATGATCCCCATCTGGACAAGTTTATCATGCTCTTCTATTAAGGACTCGTTGAAGGAAGTGAGTGTAGGCGTCTTCCATCCTAGGGTTGTGAGATTCCCAACACAGAAAGTAGAAAAAATTACTGAATAGTTGGCTCTAAGTTTTGAGAGTATGGTGAGGATGATCTTAGACTGCTTCAATAGAAGGACTAGATGCTTTAACTTTGTGAAAAAATCATTAAGGGTCTCAAAATTGCCAGGTTGAAGGGACATCAACTTGTTTTCAAGCTGATAAACCCTCAAATCATCTTGTTTTCCATACAAGGAGGAAAGGTGGTCCCAAATATCTTTTGGAGTCTTCAATCCTAAGAGATGGAATAGAAGATCCTTGGAGATAGAGAGACACAAGAAACTGAAAGCTTCATCTTTCTTATTCAAAAATATAGCCTTGTCTATAACATGAGTAGGTTCTTCTTCTATGTCCATAGTGACTCGGTAGAGTCCTCTAGCACGTAGCTGGATCTCCATGTCTCCTTTCCATTGATGGAAATTGAACAGAGTCAAAAGATCTACGGGAGAATCCATATCAAACTATTGTAGCGAATGCAGTGAACCTGTAAAACCTGCAAATCAACACAATAAAGTCACCACAAGGTCAAATATCCTGCACATTTTAGGTTTTCATCACAACCAGCATAATTGATCAAGCAAGCTTGATCAACAATTCCTTAACTTGGGGCATTAAGTGGTAAACCTTTTGCTTCTAGTACAGTGCTAGAATTTGAGATTTTGCTCAATTTTTCATGCAAGATCCATCAAAAACCATGTTTTTGAAGAGAATGAGCTTCATCCCACTGTGAGCTCTAATACCATATTAATTCTGTCACAGTAATCTAGGGACTAAACATAGTCTACAAGTGATTTAAGACAAATTAGACATGAAAATGGTGTAAAGGTACTGTAATTAGAGTTTGCAGACCCTGTATAATCAATAATGGAATGATAGTACAATACAATGTCATGCAGAATGCATGAATTCCAAGAATATTTGAATACTCAAGGAGGTCACTCGAATTGCAGGGATGGGTGTAGCTTAACTAGATGTTAGCCACAATCGGCACACTTAGTTAACCACTAATATGATCCATAACTAACTCTCACACTAAGTGCTAACTAAATCGGAGTGCAATAGATGACTGATTCTAAATGAAAGTGACTCATCACATGTAACTGCATGTCCAACTCAAGGAGGTAGCACATCCATAACTCCAAGTAGCGCTGATGGAGTTAACTAAAGTGCCACTTGTCATCAAAAGTGGTTGGAGGTGCCCTAGTTGTCTCGAGTTCATAAATATTGGCCAAAAATAATCAAATAATGAATGGAGGTGCTTTTACAACTCAGCTTAACTAATTGTTAGGTGAAACAACAATCAGTTAGAAATTAGGTGCATTTATGACACTCAGATCACCCCAGAATTGCTCCCTGTTTGAAGGAGGAAGCCTAGTTAGCCTCCCCAAATGAAGGAGAAGGATTAGTTGGTCTCCTTGACTGAAGGAGGGCATGGGTGATCTCATGCTGATGTCATAGTGTGCTCATTTGATGCCAAGTAATTCAATTAAACTTGGGATAGTGGGTAAATAGACCAAAATTGACCAAATAAGTGCGCATGTTGGGTAAATGACTCCAACAATCATCATCATTATCATGATGTTCAGCATCATCATCTTGATCACCATTATGTTCATCATCATGATCACCATCATCACCATCGTCTTCATGTTGATCATCATTTTCTTCATCATCATGATCACCATCATCACCATCATCACCATCATGATCATCTTCATCATCGTTGTCATTATCATGATGTTCAGCATCATCGTCTTCGTCATCATTATTTTCATTATCATCATCACCATCATCACCATCCACATCAACATCGTCATCATGTGGATCATCATTTTCTTCATCATCATCATCATCTTCATCATCATCATCATCATCCTCATGATGATGATATTCATCATGTTGATCATCATCGTCTTCATCCTCATGATAATCATCATCATGATCAACATCATCATCATCATCATGATGTTCAATATCATTATCGTCTTTATGATGATGATGATGATCATCATCATCATCATCATCATCATCGTCATCATCATCGTCATCATCATCGTCATCATCTTCATCATCATCGTCTTCATCATCACAACCATTGTCTTCATCATCATGACCATCGTCTTCATCACCATCGTCATCATCATCATCACCATCATGATAATCATCATTGTCTTGATGGTGATGATGGTGATGATGATGATCATCATCATCATCACCATCATCTTCATCGTCTTCATCATCTTCATCATCATGACCATCATCATCATCATGTTGATCCTCCTCCTCCTCCTCATCATCATCATCACCATCACGATCATCTTCATCATCATCATCATTATCATGATGTTTAGCATCATCCTCTTCATCACCATTATGTTCATCATCATCATCACCATCGACATCATGTTAATCATCCTTGTCTTCATCATCATCATAATCACCATCATCACCATCATGATCATCTTCATCGTCATCGTCATTATAATGATGTTCATCATCATCGTCTTTGTCACCATTATGTTCATCACCATCATCACCATCCACATCAACATCGTCATCATGTTGATCATCATTGTCTTCATCATCATCATCATCTTCATCATCATCCTCATGATGATGATCTTCATCATGTTGATCATCATCGTCTTCATCCTCATGATAATCATCATCGTGATCATCATCATCATCATCATCATCATCATCATGTTCAATATCATTATCGTCTTCATGATGATGATGATCACCATCATCATCATCATTGTCATCATCTTCATCATCATGAACCTCATCATCATAGTCATCATCATCATCATCATCATCATCATCATGTTGATCGTCGTCATCATCATCATCACCATCATCATCATCTTCACCATCATCATCATTATCATGATGTTCAGCATCATCATCTTCATCACCGTTATGTTCATCATCATGATCACCATCATCACCATCCACATCACCATTGTCATCATGTTCATCATCATGATCACCATCATCACCGTCGTCACCATCATCGTCATCACCATCATCAACATCATCTTCATCATGTTGATCATCATCATCTTCATCCTCATGATAATCATCATCATGAACATCACCATCAACACCATCATCACCGCCATCTTCATCATGTTGATCATCATCATCTTCATCCTCATGATGATCATCATGATGTTCATAATTATTGTCTTCATCATCATCATATTCATCATCGTCGTCGTCTTCATCATCCTCGTCTTCATCATCATTGTCTTCATCAACATGATAATCATCATCATCATCACCATCATCACCATCATCACAATAATAATACAGTCATCCATAACTATAGTCACATCACCTTTAATCCTAATAACATAAATGTTTTTATTTTTATTTTTATCATAAACTTTAAAAATAATCCATGAAAATAAAAGTCTTTGAAACAACTCAATACATTTGTATCATATCAAAAATCCCAAATTTAAATCCTAATAATATATATATATATATATATATATATATGAGAGAATGATGCCTGTGTCCATTTTATTTATAATATATAGATTTTTTATTCTTAATTGATTATGAAAAATACAAAATGATCGCATGATAAGACAATTGATAATTTTTAATGAATATTTTATGATAATTTATATAATTTTATTAAAATATTTATAAAAAGTAATATTAATATTAAAAATTGTCAAATTTTGGTCGAGAGAGGATTTTTGTTTGCATGGCCCTTAGACCTAGGCTCACCTTAACCTAATAATTATATAAAATAATTTATAAAATTATAATTTCCACCTTATCAATATAAATATAAATATAAACCTAATAAAAAAATAATTTAAATCAAAAAGTTTAAATACATATTTTATAAAATTGGAATTAAAATCTATTCATTAATATTGTCCATATTAATATAATTAAACAAAATTATATATGATGGTGGTATTTAACGTCTATTCAAATCAAACTATACTATTACATTATTATAAAATATTAATACCATACACTTTTATTTAAAACTTATACTATTTATTAATTCTGATGTCTAGACTGTAATGTAATTGTAATTTAAATTTTAAATTGTAATGATGTTGACGATGATGATGATGATGATGATGATGGTAATGGCGATGATGACTGTAATGATGTTGACAATGATGAAGATGAATATGACGATGATGATGATGACCATGATGATGAAGATGGTGATGATGGTGATGATGATGATGATGATGATGATGATGATGTGAATGATGATGATGGTGATGACAATGATGATCATGATGATGAAGATGCCAATGATGATGATGACGATCATGATCATGATCATGATGAGGTTCAAGATGATGAAGATGATGATGATGAAGACGACAATGATGATGATGGCGATGAGGGTCATGATGGTGAAGACGATGATGATGAAGACGACGACGATGATGATGATGATGATGAGGGTCATGATGATGAAGATGAAGATGACGATGATGATGAAGATGATAACGATGATGATGACGACGACGACGATGATGATGATGATGGAAATGATAAAGACAATGATGATCAACATGATGACGATGATGAAGATGATGGTGATGATGGTGATCATCATCATTGCCATCATCATCATCATCACCGTCATCATCACCATTACCATCATCATCATCATGATGGCGATGATGATGATGATGAGGATCATGATGATGAAGACGATGGCGACGATGACGATGATGATGATGATGATGATGATGATGATGAGGGTCATGATGATGAAGATGATGATGATGATGAAGATGACGACAATGATGATGATGATGATGATGATGATGATGGTGATGGTGATCATGGTGTTCATAATCATTTCCATCATCATCATCATCATCACCGTCATCATCTCCATATAAATTGAGCACATAGATCTGTAGACAAACACACAACTCACAAAATAGATCACACAATTTACTCAGCAATTCAAGAATGAAACAGTGCAAAAATGGCTTGCAACTGTGAATGCTTTCATTAATAAAAAAAGTAATTATATAATAATTACAATGAAGTACAATGGCTAAATAGCCACAAGCAATATGAATCCACATGAGGAAATTCTAATTGATTACACTTTACTTGACTGTAGGTAACTAAGACCTTGTCTAAATCAATATTGGAGGACTCAATGGTTAACTGACCTTGTCTAAACCATAACCCTGAGTTCATCGGATTTCTAAAAAAACTCAATTCTTTTAAGGCTAACTGACTATGGTAGGTGAGAAATGCACCCCTCCTGCATGCAGCCATGCAAACCTAGCGCTAACTGAATGTAGAGGACTAGAACTAAATGTAACTGACTCCTAACTTAGCTTGACTAGTCACCAACTCAACTCAACTGACCTTGGTTGGTTTCGACACTTCCAGTGGATCAACTTATCATGCTCATAAGTGAGAGATACAATGAAAGAATCAAGAGTGGGCATCTTCCAATTTGGAGTAGTGATCCTCACCGATTGAAAAGTTGACACAAAGACTGAGTAGTCTGCATTGAGTTTTGAGAGAATGGAAAGAATGAGTTGATCATCCTCCTTCTCCACCTTGAATTGATTCAACTGGTATATCAAGTTCTTGAATTTTATGAAAAATTCATTCAGTGATTCAAAGTTGGATGGATTACGAGAGATTAGTTCATTTTCTAGTTGATGGACCCTCATCTCATCCTGCTTATCAAATAAGGAAGCAAGCTTGTCCCAAATCTCCTTGGGAGTATTCAATCCTTGGATGTGGAATCGAATATCTCGAGAGACTAAGGAGAATAAGTATCCATGAGCTTTATCAATCCTGTTCAAGTACTTTTATTTGTCATGATTCAGAATTGGAACTGCCTCTGCTTCTTCTGTGAGTCTGAAGAGCTCTTTGGTGCGGAGCAGTACCTCCATGTCTTCCTTCCACTAGTGATAGTTGAAGGGAGCGAGAGGATCTACTGGATGAACCATTTTGAAAGAAGTAAGGAGGATAGAGCTGCTATAGCGAATGCAGTGAGAAGAAAGGGGTGCTTGTAGCGAATGCTGTTAGAAGAGTTGATAACCTGTCACACAATCAAACATATAAAGTAAGGTCAACAGTCTGCACTTTTAGAATTTCCTTCACACCCAGCATAGTTGATCAAGCAAGCTTGACCAATAATTTCCTAACTTGGGATATTAAGTGGTAAATTCTCCACTTTTGGTCCAGTACTGGAAGGAGCAAGTATGCTCCAAAAAAATGATCCAGCTGGAGATCTGAGGAGGAGAGGTGCCTTGTCTGTCGAGGCTTTGATACCATATAAATTGAGCACATAGATCTGTAGACAAAAACACAACTCACAAAATATATCACACAATTTACTCAGCAATTGAAGAATGAAATAGTCCAAAAATGGCTTGCAACTATGAATGCTTTCATTATTAAAAAAAGTAATTAGATAATAATTGCAATGAAGTACAATGGCTAAATAGCCACAAGCAATTCGAATCCACATGAGGAAATTCGAATTGATTACACTTTACTTAACTGTAGGTAACTAAGACCTTGTCTAAATCATTATCGGAGGACTCAATGGTTAACTGACCTTGTCTAAACCATAACCGGAGTTCTAAAACACAAATCAAGTGTTACATTCAGTGTTGACTAAGGATAAATGACTGTGGTAGGTGAGGAATGCGCCCCTCCTGCATGCAGAACCTAGTGCTAACTGAATGTAGAGGACTAGAACTGAATGTAACTGACTCCTAACTTAGCTTGATTAGTCACCAACTCAACTCAACTGACCTTGGTTGGTTTCAGCATTCCCAGTGGCTCCTAAATTGTAGGGATTGGTCTAGGAGGCTCCTAAACTAATGCATGCAAGTGCAATCAGTGGAAGTAGGCCTCAATTAGTGTTCCCCACACTTTAGTAACTGAAACATGTGCCCCAATTAGGCCAAGTGGACCCAATGGTTCTAGTGACTAAAAATAGACTGGTTGGACACCCGATTTAGACATGATTCCTGATTTAGACATATGACCAAATTGGACAAGGGGGGATTAATAATCCTAACATGCCATTACCATCATGATGATGATGAAGACGACGACGACGACGACGACGATGATGATGATGATGATGATGATACTAATGATGATGAGGGTCATGATGATGAAGAAGATAATGATGAAGATGACGACTATGATCATCATCATCATCATCATCATCATCATCATCATGAAGACAATGATGATCAACATGATGAAGATGATGGTGATCATGGTGATCATGGTTATGATGATGATGATGATGATGATGATGATTATCATGATGACGAAGATGATTATGATCAACATGATGATGATGATGATGGTGATGATGGTGATCATCATCATCACCGTCATCATCGCCATTACCATCATCATCTTCTTCTTCATCGTCATTAAATGGATTATGATGGTTATTACTTATTAGGGGTTATATATTTAGAGTTGAAGTATTTGACGTACTTATAGGGATTAAGGGTTAAATGGATTAACAAGTCTAGGTGCTATATGGACTAAAGGATATATGGGTTATCAATTATAGGTGTTATGGCATACATAACTTGGAGGTTATAATTATTAAGGGCTATATTAATGCTAAGGGTTATAGGGATTAAGCGATTATAAGGGTTAGAACTTATCAACATTAAGGGTTATAATATGTATTTCTTATATTAAGGGTTATAGTGATTATGGGTGATAAAATGTAATGGATTAGAGATTATGGGTTAGATGTGAGGGATTATAGTGTTTATGCATTATAGTGTTATGGAATAATGGATTATAATGAGTAAGGGTCATATGTTAAATGTGTGAAGACTATATGTGTATTCATTGTTAGATGTTATAAGTGTCAATAACTAAGGGTTAACATTAAAATTTATAGGTGGTAGGGGTTATGTATTCATGGTCATAAGTGTTAAATTTTGTAGGGATTTAAGGTCATGTTAAGGGTTAGTGGTAAGGGGATATATATGATCATGGTTATATGGATTAAGTGTTAGTAGTTAGATATTAAAGATTTTTAAATATTAAATATCAATGTTTATTATGGATTATAGTTATAATTTTTTATATAGATTAGGTGTTAGTAATAAATAATTTTTTAAATATTAAATATCAAAAATTAAAAAATAAACCTATTAATTAAAAAAAATGAAAAATGAAAACAAAAAACAAAAATGTGGACATACCTTACCTCACTCTGTCGTTGTGAATTGAGCCAAACTATGCCTCCTATCGTTGCTGAGTGGACTATGAACTCTACCTCTCGGCACTGAATGAACTGTACTGGACTCTACCTCCCGTCATGATGTCTATGGACTCTACCTCTCATTGTTGACTGAACTGTGGACTCCGCCTCATTTTGGTTTTCTAAACTGTGTACTCTGCCTCCTTTGGGTAGGAACAAAAATTACTGCAATCTATCAAGCTAGGCACATAATGCCTCCTAAATTGGTGATTTTATGTCATATCTAATATATCTCTCATTTTACTCATATTCATTCAGGGTTTGGGGTTACGAAATAGGTTCAAGGTTTGGGTTTGGGGGTTACGAAATAGGTTCAAGGTTCATGTTTTGGGGGTTAAAAATAGGTTCAAGTTTGAATTCGTTGAACAATTATTTTTAATGCCAAATTTTTGAATTATGTGTTCGAGTTGAGGACTTTGATGAATGTACAAATCCCTTGTCGGTTGTGGGAGAGAAGGTTGACTATCCCAGCTTATACTAGCTAGTACATGTATATTAGAACATGCTTAGTTATGGTTTATGTATTTGACATATTGATCTAAGAGTGATTACGCTATACCCATGATATTGAGAAATAGTATTGGGTTGATTCCTATCACTGCTTATTACGAAAATATAGCATACTCTTTTATGGAATAAAGGCATACAATCTTTTTCATAGTGTAGAGTGAATTCAATACATTGTTCATTATGTAATTAAGCTCACACCTATTTATTAGTGTGTAGATCCATTGCTTGTCCTTATTTGAGACCATGTATCTCATCATTCAATCAATTATTTCCACTGGTTAAATATTGGTGATAGGGTAGTGTACTTATTAGGGATTCACTTATGACATAATCATGGTAATCCAATAGCCTTATACTTAGTTGATACGTAACATGATAGATAGAGTTGAACAGGCTCATTATTATGTATACATGGTGTTACCTACTTACAAACTCGATACTCTGCTTACTTGTACATTAATATGTCGTATATATTATGGAAACATAGGTACCATTCATCATAAGTAGTGCGCTTAGAGCTTATATATGGAACTACTTGACACGTTTAAGGTGAAGTAAGGTGAAGAGTAACATTACGGATATCATACTTGATTCCTGGGTATTTATGTCCATATTAGCCTTATCTCTCTCATTGGGTAGTGTATGATTCAGTATTCCTATGGATACCGTAGGAATATATTAACATTAACATTACACATATTAGGAGGATATACTATACTTTTATGTTAGGGAAACAACTTATAGAATGTATAGAACATGATATCCTTATATTAGAGTCATTACACGTGTACATGGTTCATAACAAGCTAACCTCTTGCTTCTGATATCAATATCATAGGAATAGATCCAATCACATGGGGTTATACTAGTATTGTAATTTCATATGTTACCAATATAATGGAAATAGTTCTGATATCATGTTCATTAACTAGAATGTTAGAACCAATACAGTGTAATACTAAACAAGCATAACTAAGAAGGAGTAAGCATAACCGGTAGCTTGAATAAGCTTACACATATACTAAGAAGTAATGAAGCTCACTCGGCCCATAATTAGGTATGAATGTTGCCTTTTCCCACAATCATCCCAGAATTATAAATGAGTGTTGTTTTAGGGTTGCTTGAGGCCACAAACAGACCCAAAATTTCCCATAGTGTTGTAAAAAAAGGTATAGACCTGTCTAAAAAGTAATCTTTGTCATAGGACAAATATTTCTAATCCATTTACCAATTACAAGCAATCTTTGTCATAGGACAAAGATTTCTAGAATTGCTTTGCTTGTAATTGGTAATAACCCCATTAAGTTAGGATCACTTAGAATACTAGGCAATATTGGGACACAGTATACTATAGAGGATGGACGAGAAAATGGCTCTAATGAAGACTAGACTAAAGGAAGATAAAAATTGTTAAAATAACTATAACAATACAAAAGGGGACTTACTTCCCTATAGTTGATTTATTGGTGTCTCAAGCCCATCTTGATGAAGAAATGGTTTCCTGGAAGATCAAGTTTAAACTCTTCCTGGAGTAACCAATTTCAAAGAAAAGAACTATAAAGATAACCAGACGGTTTTTTGTTCTTCTCATTATCCCTTATTATAATCCAATGCTTGGTTTATTATTTCCCTTTGTTACTTTCACCTTTAAATTTAGGTTGGAATATACTTTAGCATACCAACAATTTATAAATCGTTGAGCTCAACATGGGTTCTTTACATACGAGGGGTTCATTTCATAACAGTGGTCTTGGATTTAGTATTTCATTAAAATACCAACCAAGTAATTGATTCTTTCGATGACCTTCATGTCTAAATTTTGAGAAAGGAGGGTTTACAAAGGTATTTTACGCTTAATCCATGGATTTTCTAGGTACCATGAGGCCACAACATTAATAACATTTCTTACTTTGTTAAAAATGATGATCACTTATAGAAAGGTTCCATTGCCATGTGCTACTGGTATAGAAGTGATAATATGTGTAACTAGTTTTGCATTCATGATTCGTGTTATATTGATCGTGTTGTATTAGTTGTAATATTTGGGTATGCCTTTGCTAAAGTCCCTAGCATCCTTATGAATTATCATTCATATTTATAAATGTTTTTCTTGAACCCTATTCAACAATTCTACCATTTTATCTCGGTAAAGAGAATATGGTGTTGAACCAATAGTTGTGGCTCTTGAAGTTATCCTTTATATCCTCTATGAAATTTCAATGTATTATATCCCACATTTGGTTTTTGACCTAACAATTTACCTTAGTAACTAATAAATCCTCTTCGGGTAACTTACACTTACCAAAGCTAAAATAATCATTATTAGATGTGATATAGAATATTTTCTTAACATTTTTCTTTTACAAAACAATACACACATATGTACATATGAGTTTATTTCCAAAAATTTAACAAGTATTTCTTTCTACATTTATTATTTAACATGTGTATTGTAGTATAAATTTCATATAGAAAAATCAACACAATGAACTCAATCATTTATTATGAAATTCATAACATGAATTAACAACAATAAGTAAAGTAAGCTTATGTATTTCTAGAATCAAGTTCTCCAAGAAAATGACTTGAGAAGCTCCATGAACCACCCAAACATAGTTTGTCTAAAGAAACTTAACCTTCTATCTCAAAATACGCCCCCAAGCCAAACCATGATACCACCAAAGAGAAGTAGGACTGATTTTTTTTCAATTTCTCTTGGGTATAATTGTCATACATAACTCAAATAATTTCAGTTCTACTTAAACAAGATAACACTCTCAGCCTTTTCCACACCTAACACATCTAATGCTCATAAAAGTGTGCATACCCCACCTAACACATGTAGTGCCGATAAGAGTGCACATAAAGAGTCGGGGTATACTTGTTTATGTTTGTCAAGATATCATCATTTATAAAACCACATAACTGCAATAAATGGGTATTCATAGTCCATCTCTCATACAACACTTTTTAGGGATCTTTAGTATGATCAAAGATAGTTTTACATTGTAGTAATTCAGGTTGAACTTGAATAGCTCTCATAGAAACTATGCTACATAAATAACATAACTAGTCTACAAATAAAAATGAAACATCTTCCTCTTTGGTTTCTAGTTTCTAACTCACAGTCACCCATCGTTCATTCACTAAACAATTGTTTATTGACAACTTTCGTTTTTAGCAAACCTTAGTTAATCATTTAACCCAATGATTGCTACCCCTCTCCCTTTACTCATTCAGATGCCCCTTTCAATATGGGTAGGAAGATCAATCCAATTGGACTGCTTTCTCCTAAATAATAGGAGGACACTACATAGCTAAATTTTTGGGTAACGACTATAATGTAGGAAATGGGTTTCGACCACTTATTCATTTACAGAAACCGGGTGCAAGTGGTTGGCACTTGGATTTCTATAACCCGCACTACCTTCCACTCTTGTGTTATCATGGTTATTTTATGTCAACCCTACGTAGTCAGTATTAGATTCCTTTAATTAAAATATGTTTGAAATCTATTTATAACCATGCCATTATTATAATAATGTCTCATGGTGCATCATTTCCACTGTCATGTAAATGTATTAATTAAATTAATTAACAAACTAATTCAAAATAACATTTAATTATGACAGGTACTATATTGGGATATTACATCCCCTCCCCTTAAAGTAACACCATCCTCAATGTTCCTTCACTTCAGCACTCTTCATGTCTAATATAGAAATGGATAGACATCTCTCATGGAATCCTCTTTTCCCCATGCCAAATAGACACCAATAAATTCACCCAGAGCATAGCATAATTACTTCTCAGCTCACAGAATTAGCCCAGAATTGGCTTTCTGCTCATTCTTTGCTGCTAAAACATGCCCAGAACTACTGTTCAATGACATAAGTCAACCCAAAATATGGATAGGAGGCAGCTTTCTACTGCTAGACATGAGTTCAAGCACCAATAGAATCCACTTCAAACTTTTTCTTCCACCTTTTTTCCCATGAAAGATGGCACCATAAAATTATTAATATATAGTGGTGTAAGATTTCACAGTTAGGCATACATATTATGTTGAGTTCTTGGGATTAAACCACATGGAAGACTTTAAAATTGTACGACACTAGTGAAACAATTTCTTCTCAACCCCTATATGGGCCTTAAAAATTAAGAAGATGTAACTATTTACTTAATCTGTGACTATGAAAAATCATGCATATGCTTGAAAATAGTACAAATGAATTGGAAAATACTAAAAAATCATGCATAGGTCATGATGGGTGGTCAATTGGAGTTTTGCTAAGCTAAACTGGGCTAATTCCTAGTGATCAACATTCTGAGCACATTGCAGCCTCTTAAGCATCAGTAAACAGTATCTAGGTCTGGTACTATTTTGAATAATTTTGTTTTGAATATTTGTCTCTTTGCCTTCATAACAACAGTCAAAAACATTTTAGGGCATCTCTGATCTGAGTTTTGGGCATGGCAGAGACCTGAAATATGTTCCATCCTATGGCAGAAATGCATCAATACATTGAGTTTGTCTTCCATCACAAGGGGTGGGCAGAGGTTACAGGATCAATATTTCACTGTCTATTTTGGGAAATCATTGACACACCATCAATGATGGACCTATAGCATATTCTCCATTATATGGTCTCCGAGGAATCTTTAGTGTGCACAACAGCGATTATTGGTGAGAGATATTGTATTTTGATGACAAGAGCCAATTAGAAGTGTAGAAAAATTGTTACTGAGGTGACAATGGGTAACACCCTTAGGTTATAGTTGGGATATCTTGTTTTTAGGGGCTCAATCACACGTGCTAGCTGAAGCTCTAACAAGGAATTTGTAAAACTACTTTTGATAGAGCTCATTAATAAATCATTGATGGAGTTGATTGTGTGTCAAACTGTAAGCACAACTGCTTGTTTTTTTTTTTATCTAACATAGCTCAAGGCTTAAATCAAACCATGATGCTTATTATGCTCAGTTCACCCATTAGATTTCCTTCTATTGCTTTGAAGAGAAGGTAGGACCTACCCATACATACATAATTGTAGTTTATGTTGTAGGTTAGATATGTCTAACACTAGCAATGAAAGTCAAGCATTTATCCACCTATATAGACTCAAGCTTCTTGTGCATCCTGCTTCAACCAAAATATTGGTAGCTTCTTCTTTATTCAACCCTTAGTATACTTAGCAAAACATGGACTTAAAAGAAGGATTCACATAAACTTTGTTGGAAATTAATGGATAGTAGTCTAGACATATATATGCCAAAATGAATAGCACTGGAGGGATGGAATTATAAGGGATTGATGTCCAGAGAAAGAATATTTTCTCATTCTGTTCCATAAGTAAGTATTGTGGTTTTCAAACAATTGATCCAACATAAAATTTCAATAGTGGTATACTTTGAAAATCCTACCCTTTCCTTTCAATAGTGGTATAATTCTCAGACATCATTTTTCACCTTAGTGGTGCCATAGGCTAGCTAGGATGTGGAATGGACATTGTAGTATAAAAGAAACAATTATTCCATGACCTTTTTAGGTCTACATTTCCTTTGTGTATCCTCTATGTATCCTTATTTCTAGCATAACCTTGCACCTTAAATCTGCAAAATCAGGACTGCAGTAGTTATTTTTGCCAAAACCTGCAAACCCTAATTTCCCTATTATTTGTCTATTGTTACCTCTCATATACCTCTCAACGCTTGGTTGTAACCTTAAACGATGGAATTTTTCCATTCCATTCATGAAGAATTACATTCAGTTGAACCCTAAACATGAATAATTCCATTCAATTCAACCCTAAACGATGGATCTGGATGCAACTGATACAACCTCAAAACCATAATGGCTATCAGGACAAGATTGGGATGAGAGTTTGGTGTGATGAGTTGGAAGTTTTTCTAAGTTATATGTAAGCCTACAAGTGTAGAGTAAGGAGACAGGAGTGGCCAAGAAAATGAATAATCAAACCAATGTAGACTAGATAAATGACCTAGAATTTGTGTGATCATATCGGTGTAGTGTTAAAATCTCTCAGAATGTGAACTCATCTATAGAGGCTGGAGAAAGTAATGCATTTCATCGGATATCCAACATATATGCTATACCATTGACATCTTAAATTCATTTATATGACTTTAGCCATGTCTACAAGGAGCACAATATGAGTGCAAATCGTTTATCCAAGGAAGCATTGAATATGAAGGATGGCCTCCTCTCCTTCTCGTAGCTTTTAGAAGGAGAAATCATTGAGGAAGGTGTGATACAGTTAATTTAAGAGCCTTTTGATCTGTACAGCATAGTCGTTTTTGGTTCTTTCTAATATGGGATACATCAGAATATTTCTTGTTTTAGCAGGGGATATAGAGTTTGTTTTCATCCCCTCAGGGGTGTGTTTTCTCCACCCTTGATGCCTCCTTGGATAAGCTATTTGGGCTCCTTATGTTATCCATGTGGTATTGCTACTTCAGTCATTTTGGGATTGTGGGTTCCGTCCCTCCCCTTGAAATATTTTTTGATACTTATGATCTCCACTCATTAATGGACTGACTTATTTCTAGGACTATGTAAAAGTTATCTTTTATTCACTACTGAATATCAAGCTGGAACACCTCTTTTTCTTCTGAAAAAAAAGATACATAATATTTGCAAATGATTTTATCACATATATTGAGATTCGTAAACTCGTTCTTTCATATTTTTGGGTGAGGAAACAAACTAAATTAAAATAGGTACACCTAATAATATTGCAAAAAACATAGTTTGTATTTTGAGATTAATTGGCTGAAGCACTTGAAATTGAACGACTTGATATCTATATCATGTTAAAAGACTATGTGTTGAAATGTTATACTAGAGAATTATTAATATTATTCAGGATAATGATATCAACATTATGTCATGCTTATAAGTATTTCCAAGTTGTTTGCTGGTATTTTTCTATTATTTGTCAAAAAAAATTCTAGCCATGGTGCAGGTAGAACCAAACAAGTATTTGTCAGACCTATCTTCCTTTGGTGAGGGGAGTTTGGGAAGGCTAGAGAAAAGTGAGACATCCAGTAGGTCTACAAGGGCTAGATCAACTAGATGTCATAAGATCATAAGAAAATTCAACAAACGCATGGAATTTTTTCTCAAATGAGGGGTGTTATGTTCCTATGATGATGAAACAGTATGAGACATCGAGGTGCCCTTAAGGTACAAAAACCTAGTGAAACAATTGGTGCCTAGGGATCTTCCTCAAGTAAACACTGATTTTTGTATGAATGAGAGGATATATAGAATTGCATCGTCATCATTACATGGATTGGGGTTGTTTTGCATGGATGGCATAAAGGTTGGATAGGGCATATGTACAGAATTGATGGAGTATGTTGGACCCTCTTACAACTAAAGTGATTGGATGCGCTTGGTCCAATATACACAAAGTATGTGTAGATATGGGTTGTCAGCAAGTTATATACAACTGAAAGACAAAGCTAAAAATAAAGGAGCAACATTGTACATTGAAGGAAGGCCAAAAACAATTGGTAATATTGCAGGGTTCATAAATAGTACACAACCAAGGTCTACACTTAAGCAACTCAACTACATATTCGAGTCGCGTGAAGGAAACCGTATCTTTGTATGTGCCATTAAATCAATAGTTGTTGGCGAAGAACTGCTTATTAATTACAATGTCAATCATGTAGATACAAACACGGTTAGTATGGTTGTGGTACATCCAACAATTTACCCAACCTTTTATTAATTATTTTAACATCTATAGGATTTTTCTTTAGCATATAATTATAATTTTCTATTAAATTTCCTATGTTGACTTCGCAGGGAGGTGATGGGGGGCTCATCACCCCAACAGAAGGTGAGAGGAGTACACAATCCACAAGGCAACATGTATACATCAAAATGTTATGTTTTAAAATTGTTTTAGTGAATAGTCTGGTTTCGTTAGATAATTTTTAGTATGTTTTTTATGTAGGGTTCTCTCAGGGGCACCTCCCTCTCCGTAGATGTTAGTATACCTAAATCAAGGCGGTAGGTATACATCGATATTGCCATTGTAAAAATTTAGGATGGACAAACAGATCTGTTGTTATGTATTTTCATTAGTATATTCGGTTCATTTATATAATCTTATCTATTTTCCATGCAGAGTGTTGATCAGGGAATCCAACCGGCTATTGATCAGTTGACTGCAACATCGGGGCAACAAGTGAACACGAATGTAATTCTCTATTTGAAATACATTAAAATCGTACACGTGTATATCGTGTAGCATAATGTTTATTTTGTTATGTATTTTTTCGCTTTTATGTTTGCATTCATGATGATAATGTTGTCTACTTTTTTTGCAGGTTGATGACCGGGGAAAGTCCCCAACTGTTGATCAGATGACTGGAGCCTCGAGCCAACCTGTAAACCTAAATGTAATTCCACATTGTAAATACTTCAAAACAGTACACATATAAAAAATGTAGAATAATGTTTATTTTTGTTATGTATTTTTTAGCTTTTACATATTGCATTCATTATGATAATGTTCTATACTTTTTTTGCAGGTGGTTGATCGGGGTAAGTCCCCAATTATTGATCAAACCACACCCTCGTCTACGCATCAGGTAAACCTAGATGTAATCCTATGAATTTATCATGATAGACAACTTTTGTTAATATAATTTTTTGCACAGACTATTGCTTGAAAGACTGAGCAATGTTTTATATATTTCCATTGCAGATAGGAGATTCAGTGTATGAAACACCATCTCAACACTATTTACAGTTTGAGGTATCCAAATTGATGAAAGATAATGAAATTAGTAGGTCTACACACCCATCGAGGGTGCTACAAAAGACCATGGAAAAACAAAATGAGGAGCAGGTTCTTCTGACATTGACGGTTCCATAAACAGAAGAGATCAAATCAAAGATTCAATTGTTGTTACAGAGATGTCGACAATTGTAAGTACATTCCCGAATAATAATGTAAATTCATTTAGAACTTTATAATATTTAATTTTATATGTTATTGAACTTACAATACAATGGTTTGTATTTACAAGAAGTTATGCAGCTTTACAGTGGTGGTCAAGGCGTTGTTGGTCCTAGTGACCAAACCACTCCACGTACACCACATACTGCTCCATTATTGTCCACTGAATAGTCGGCAACACGCTCTACAACACCCCTGAGGCAAGCAGAGGGTGCAACTGATGCTGACCGACCCACAATAGATGTTGCAGAAGAAGGGTGGATGCAGGGTTAGATAGAGAGGTGGATGCATTTACTGGATCTTCTCGTGTCACTAGCACTGGTTCAATAGTGACAACATTTTTGGTGAATGAAGAACTCATTCCAATAAAATTAGAGAAGATTTTAGGTGATTATAGATTGTTCAAATTAGTTTTTTTATTTGTGTCTAATATACCGATAATATTTTTTAATGTTGACTAATGATGGCATTATTGTTTTGTAGGAAATGATGTATTTTATAAACATCGAAATGATTTTTCCTTGGAGATCTTTAGGCCCACCATTCTCACAAGGTGGGATAAGCAGGAAAAATATTTAAAGGATGAGCTGACTAACCGCTTTGTTGGTATGTTCGAAAAAGATACCTTCGATACATCGAAGGTCCTACAGAAGACTGGAAAACATCTGAAGATTGTCCGATACCAGTATAAGGTTCACCTAGAAAAGAAACCTAGGTATGAGCGCCCTCCGATGATTCCATCTAGGGATTGGAAATCCCTGGTGGAAGATGGAAGAGAGAAGGGTCTGAGAAAAAAAGGAAAGATACCACCAGGAGCATGGAGGTATGCAATACATCCCAAAATGTAATGGTAAGCCTTATTATTGTTAGTTTTTATATCAAATTTGGAACATTGACTAACGTAAGTCAACACTTGATTGGGTTGTCAAACACATCTAAGGACACCAAGGAAAGAATGGAAAAATTTCGTTGACACAAGCTTGGGCCTGGTGGTTATTCGAACTTGGCAGCCCGATATGTAAGTATCGAAAACCCAAAACTGCATCCAAATAATATATAGAAAATTATTTTTGGTTTATTCTGGAAAAAATGTAAAATTAATGACATCATGCAAATATGCAGGTCAATCGGTTCAAAGAATTTCCCATTGAGGAAGAAATGAAGCTTGGCTTTGAACAGGGCTTTGACACCGTTGTTGAAGGCCGGAGAAGCTTTTCTGGGCATACTGCACGATCTTTTGTTGATCCATCTGGTGCGCAAGTATATAAAAACTATATAATTTAATGATAATTTATTAATTCTCATGCAATTTATTTGTTATAAAAAATTAACATAAATTATTTATTCCCTTTTAGCAGGAAAGTAATGATCTCGTTCATGTCAAGGATGTACACCAACCAAACAAAGATCATGCTTCGATTCCTAGTAATGAATTTATTAATATGCTACTATTTTGTATAGATAATTGCATATGATGAACAATAATTATAATTCTACACAATTCAACTGCATAACATGTAGATGCAGATAACACTGAACAGGTTGAGCCTGTACAGGATAATGATGAACATGTTGATGTGCCCATGCCAGGTAAAAACACACATTTGTAATGATTTTTTAAATGAATTGCTTGTATTTATAAAAATAAAAATAAATTAATGAAACATTTTGACAATATTGCAGAAAGTCATCGCCCCTCGCTGCAAGTTCAACCTTGCAAGCAGTCTAGTAGGGAGACAGAGGATCAGATTCTAGAAGATGCGCTTCTGACTAAATATTTAAAGAGAATAAAAGTAAAAAGGAAGTGACTAAAGAAATTTTGAATAATTCTTATTTATAATAAAAAAATTGGCATGGTTTTTTCCTTTGTTTCATGAATGAATGGTTAAATGAATGCTTTAATGAATGGTTTGCTGATTTTTTTTATCGGCTATTGACTAAATGAATGGTTAATGAATGATTTAATGAATGGTTTAATGAATTTTTTTCAGATGTTGAATGATTGAATGGTTTAACAAAGGATTTAAAGAATGATTTAATGAAAGCTTATTCTAGCTATTAAGTGAAATAATTTGTAGTAAATTGTTATTTGCAAGTAGATGCATTGGGTTTGGGGAATTGAGAGTGATGTGAGCGTGGGGGAGGGGACATAAGAGCTTCCACCTTCACGTGGTTGGTCCTGTTTAGTATAGAATATTAAATTATTCTCAAAACAGAGAGGATCTCAATGAATGGTAAGAAGAATACATTAAAAACAGTTATTTCTATAATTTTAGTGTTTAATTTTTACTATTTATATTTGACTCCTCCATTGGAACTTGTTACAGATAGCGTTGAGAAACATTTTTGTAGTTAAGAGGCAAGAAATGACATTTTGATGTGATCAATGGCCTTATAGACATACTGTTTTTGGTTCTCCATGTTTTATTAGGTGATCTATTATTAACAATTAATTTACTTGAATAGTTTAATAGTCTTGTAATTTACATTGTAATAGTATTGTATATATTTAGATTGGTTTTATTATTTTCATAAACAAACAAATATTTATTTGATGGGTCCTGACATGAAATTATTGCAGTGGGACAAAATTTGAAGTATGTTGAATGATGTTTTGAAAGGTAAAGAAGAAGAAGACAGTGCGAAGCTCCACAAATTAAGGTATAATTACATTTTTTTTTATTTGATTGAACTGTGTATTGGGTATTTATGCATGTGCACACACGCACATTTAGTTGATGATGGTGATTACCATACATTCAGGGGAACTTTGTTCTATCTGATCTATAAACTTACCTTTAATAGGTCAGATTGACACCATATTCTCCAAGAAAGAAACCCATAAGTCTTCTACATATTTTATAGTGATGACCATAAGCTATGAAACCCTTGTATCATGATATGTAATAATCCCTGTCCTCCTCCTTTAAGGGTTGTAACTGCTGAACATTACCACTTTGTAGGGTTGTAACTGATGAACATGTCAGAGGAACTTTTAAGAGTTATCCACTTTAGTAAGCAAAGACTGAACATTACCTCTCTAAGGAAGGTAATATTGCATTTCTTAATTGGTTGGTTGTATGATATTGCATTTCTTAATTGGTTGGTTGTAGATCCTCCATGGTGGCCTTGTCTAATGTATCAAGGATGCTCTCAGCCATCAACCTGGCCAAACCTTGGCCACGAAACATTGTAGTTGGATTTAACTCAAGGTCTTAGTCCTAGATCTTGGTGATCCACCTACCCCTTGTCCTACTGCTCTCCTATTGCAAAAGTATATCCTTCACCATGGGATGATGAATGTAGGCCACCGTCTTAGCATTCCAAAAGTGATCATGAAAGTAGTTAGGTTCCTTCACCAAGGAATAAGCTTGTGTTCCATTGAGGTTGCGCTTCAACCTTTTTCCCTGAAGTGCGTTGCTCATGAAAGTAATTGGTTGCTCACTCCCTTGATGATTTTTTTGTAAGAAAACAACATATACTTTGCTTGATATATCTGCAAAGGCTTTCTTTGCTTCTTCTCTTTTCTTCTTCAAACTCAATCTTATCAAGATGAGTTAACCAAAATATTTCCCAAAAAGAACCAGGAAATGTTTCATCGTATTCAATATTGGTTGTAACCAAAAGTTTCAAAAACATAATTGGAAACAAAGGCATAGATGAGGTTTCAAAAACATAATTGGAAACAAAGGCATAGGTGAGAGGAGTACCATTTCTAATTCATCTAAAGAGGAACAGAAGATTCAAGTTGTGATCTTTCTTCAACATACTTGATATAGGCCTTCCAATTTTCGCAAAAATAGGAAATGAAACACTTTACAGAATTGATGCAACCAAAGAAAGATCGAATGGCTTGTTTTTTTAGTAAAAAGATTCTCCTAGATACTCTTCACTATTTTATGATCAATCCTTACTCCAAGTTTGTGTTCCAAAATCTTTCCTTCAAATACCCCCAAGATTATTTTTCTGAATTCAGCGATATGCCCAAGGATTTGCACTTGTCAACAATATTGCTAAGTGTCCAATATGATCATCCCAATTCTTCAAAAAAATAGTGATATCATCTTGGTACATTGCTATGTACTCATTATATAAAGCAAAGTCCATAGTACATTGGAAAGTGGCTTTAGCAGTTGTCAATTCAAAAGGCATCCACACATATGCATAAGTCCCCCAAGGAATAGTGAAAGCAATTTTCAATATCTCTCATTAAAACAAAAATTACATAGATATGAAAATGCAAGGTCAAGGACATGAATGGGACAATGGAGTATCCCATTCCAGCAGTGATCAATCCTCTCTCAAAGCATTAGTTATTTCTCAAGGCCATCATTTGTTGGGTAACTTTACTCATAGAAAAATTTGATAGCTTCTTTGGCCCTATCCATAGAGCTTCATACAAGTGGCCCATTGTGGGATTTTCCCATTAACTAAATCGAGAACCTTTACCAAAACATTTTTAATTGAGCACACTCCCTCCACTCCTTGCTTTTCCCCATCAACTAAATGAAGAACCTTTACCAAAATTTTGTTGATTGAGCACTCTTCCTCCACTCCTTGCCAAAATCCATCTTGGTTTATGAGTTTGTGCTATAGGCACAACCATGACACTCATCAGAAAGAAACATCTCTTCAACTTCAGTTCACAATAGTTAAGGGATAGGATGGAAATAAAATTGGTGGTAAAAGTGTGTAATTCTAGGGTGCAAGAACTCGTTGTTCCTTGTGAATCACCTCATGATACTAAGGACAAATGCATGGTTATATATGTATTTGGTCATGTCCATGCCTTGATCAATGGTTGCATTGACAAATTTGAGTTTGCTGATATCCTTGAGCATCAATCGATGCAATGGTAAACACATGGAGTCAAAGACAATGTGAGGTACTTCTCCACTAGCAATTTGTCGGTGCCTATATATTTAGCAACATTATTGGTGATTACCTGCACCACATACTACACAATGCTTTGACAAATTCATCCAACTAAAAACAGAACAATGCTACATCTTTAACATGTGTGGATGCATCATAAACTTTATGCCCTTTTGGCAGTTTACAACGAAATTAAGAAGGGCCTTTCCCTTCCCATCTGTCCAACCATCAGACTATACCATGCATCTAGTGCCCCCTAACGATTTTATCGGCTCCTCTAGTTGAGTCCCTATATCGGCCTTTTCCTTTTGAAGGAATGCACCAGCACTAATTCTCATAGGTAAGGGGCTTTATATCATAGGCCAATTGGACCAATAATAGTGTCAACAACAAGCATACCCTAGGAGAACACAATAGTATTGGAAACAATCAAATATTTGTTTCTCTAAAAGATACCTTGCCACAACTGTCAACTTATTCCTTTTTTTCTAACCACTAATTTAATAATGGATGGTTGTGACCCTTATCTGATTCCTGGAAAAAATACAGGCAAGGTCCTCACATATGTTGAACCTGTGGATTTCCTCTCACAATCACCAGTCTTGGATACACCTGTAGTTCTAGGGGATCTAGTGATTCCTCCAACAACAATTTTCAAGTTTTTAAGTTGTTGACTCAAATTTATTTCTAACTCATGAGGATCCTCATGGCATCTTGGATAATTTCTAGGGATGCTACTAACTATAACATCATGCCTTGGGATTATTTCCAAATGGTAAACCCCTCTTCATATCTGTTCCACATAGCTTTCAGCGTAATTCCATTATGTTTATCCCATCCTCAGGTTCATCATACTATCAAAATGGGTTTTTATAATTCGGCATATTGCCAAAGAAATGACCAATTTCAATCTTCAAACATAGGGAAAAAATGAAAAAAATGAACATAAAAGATTGTTGGAAAAAAAAACAGGCCTCTGTTTTCTAAAATTGTTCTATAATCCATGAAAAAATGAGAACAAGAGGCAAGTAGTATGCACTTTGCAAACCCTTGCATAAATTTGAAAAAAATTAAGTATTATGTTGGTTAACACATGCCTATGGGAATGAAAACAATAACCCCCCGAAAATTTAGTTTTCAACCATTATTGGTGCTTTTCCATGCATTGTTGTCTATTTCCCATTAATTATCAATTATTTCTAATTAATCTTGATTATTTCAATTTTGGAAAAATCATGATTTTTTTCCTATAATTAATCATTTTAGTGTTTAGCTCAGGATCAATAATTGATTAATTTGACTAATCCTAAGGGCTTATCTCTGTATGTGGGGACTTCCCTCCCTGTTGTTTCGGCAGTATGGGTGCTTGGGTATGCAGAGAAACATATGTATCTCTGAGATCATGAATGTCCTTGAGGGTGTGTTGAAGGAAATCCCTTATGTCATGGGGATTTTGTTCCAAACAACCTTGGCCATCTTCCATTATTTATTTTTTCTTTGATAAAAAATCCTTGAAAAATACACTAATTTTTATCCCTAACAGTACACCCCTAACTTACCATTTGCTAACCCCAGTAAAACTTTTAAAAACTAAAAAAAGAACATTTCTGCACTATACAAAACCCAAAACATAAATAACACAGAGATAAGATGATTTTAATGTCCAACAACTAGAGCGATTTGAGGCAAAAGTGGCATTTTCAATTCCAAGGAGACATTTATGATTTTCATTTTCATCTGGAGCAGAATAATTTTTTTCCATCTAGCAATTGTTCAAGGAAGCTTTTTAGTTTGAATATGCAATCTTCTTTCTTATTCTCATTTCTCTCTTATTGTTTTCAGCTTTTAGTGGAAAGAAAATCAAAAGCAGCATGGAAAAAAAAATCTAATATTCACTAAGCCAGCCCTAAGCCACACAGGATGGAATACTAATTCCAAAAAACCCCTCCTGCCAATTGTGACAAAAACCACAGAAGATATAAACACAATGGTGGGTCTCATAAATGGAAATGTAAATTGGCGATGCTGCATTTTCGAGAAGTTGCACCTGGATACCCCTGTATATCAAGATATTCTTGGTACAACAAGTCCTAAGGTCAAGGTGTAATTATTTAGGTTAGACACTAGAATTTGTGGATTATATGGAAGTTGCAGTTAGTTCAATTTCTGGTTGGTGTTTACACACTTCAGAGGATTTTCAAAGTAGTCCCTTGACTAAAGAAGTGACAATGATGTTTACATTGCAAAGACATCTCAATAACCAGGGTCATATATGATACCGATAATGATGTTCAACAATTGATGGAGACTTATATTTTGTCCACTTGTCCTTTGAGTTCAGCCTTTTAGTTGTCATTGTTCAATATGGTTGTAATGTATCAATGTTTTTTATTGTGCATGTATTTCTATTTCGTATAGATATTGTGGACTGTGTGTGAGTGGACATTGATTGAACACTGTATTTTCATTTTCTACTAATAAGAAAATCAATGACTTGTTCAACATAGTAAATGTGGAATTTGATGCTTGTTTATCTGTCTTATTTCGTGATGATAGATATATAGGAATGCATGGTTATTGTTTCTGATGTTTATTTTCTGAATGTTTTAACTTTTAGCATATCATGTTCCCTATATCCCATTGCATACTCTGAAATGTGAGGGGTTTTAACCTTCCTTAGTTTCCCCTCTTCTTCCCCTCATTTCTACACATTATGTTAAAAACTTAATGTAATTGTTTCTTGATTATGCTATTTTGATTTAGACTCTAACTTCATTTCAATTTGGTACAGTTATCTAAAAAATGGAGTCATCATGCTACGACAAACTTGTTCTTTTCATTTGGATTGTGGTCATTATGGAAAGGATTCATAGAGGAAGGGTGTGTTTTTCTTACAACTATTTCTCTTCTCTTACTTTGGGATTGTCTATCTGAAGTTTTGATATGCTTTTGATGTTCTATGCCTAGTGTGATGGGATATTTTTCTTGTAGAGTGTCACATGCCCCAATTTTGCAAAAACAATTTGATATTATTTGATATTATTTGAAGATGATATGTTAAATTTTATGCTAAGTTAAAATTGATGACTCATCAGAGTCAAGGATATTTAATGTAAATCTGAATATTTTTATTATAAATAAATAAAAGTGGAGACAACAGCTTAGGAGAGTTGTTAAAAGAGTGTTTACTGGTCAAATTGGTGGAGGAGACTGGGTGGAGAGCAAACAGACATGTGGCAGCATCCTCAAACCACTTCCAATTGTTGCAGGTGGAAACCTCCCTACATTTGGGGTCATGATCCCCCAAGAAAGTGGGATCAGAGCAGGTGGCTCAATTAATGACAACTAACCCAAAAGACCTAGGCAATATTTATAAAAATGTACATTGAAGAGAGTGGGGCTGCTCATTCTAGAGAAGTGATCATTCAGGTGAATGTACTTCAGAGAAATTCAATGGAAGGGAATTGTGGAAAGAGTTTGAGGGGATAACTGCTGAGTGATCTAGTGCAGCTTTGAAGCTGAAAGATCTTATTGCTGAGTGTAAGGTGTTTTGCTGATTCATTGGACTAGTCTACTGTTTGCATGCTCCACCAGTTCTCAGCCAAGAAGACTAGGAACAGGCTCGGGGATCCTGAGGAAGCGTTGTTTGAGCGCTCTCCAGGAATTTGGTAGGGAGGAACAACCTCCGAACGATGTTGTTGTCTATCCTAATCAGGTTCTACATTATTTCTTTTTACTGTGTTAGATAATTAAATCTGAATCTGACTGTTAAAGGAATGTTAAATATTCAGTTGTAAAATGTTAGAGTTAGTAATCTTTTATATTATTGAAGAAATGAATTTGAAATAGTAATGTATTAAGATGGAAAATAATTCTAGTCTGTGTTTTTCCACACCTGGAAGGACCAGGTCATACTCCAGCACAGATAGAGTATTTACAGTAGATGAAAGAAGATGTTAAGAGACTGAATAGAATAGATATGATTCTGCATTCTATAGTTAGGAGAGTAACTCATTTCAATATGTAGATATTTATTAAAAAGAATAATGATCTGGTTCTCTATGTTTATTGTTTTAACAACTTATTTATGTAAATATATTGGAAAAGAAATAGCAGTAAACTAGTACAGGTAGAAGGATTAAGATAATAGGAAAAGATCGTAGCAGATAAGATGTTGTGCTTACAGACAATAGATTATTCTTTTATTTCAAGTTAAAATACTATGGAGGTTAAACATGTTATGATAGGTTATATTTCGCCGTGTCACTTAGTAACTAGTTGCAATGCAGTAGAAAAATCATAGTCGAGTTACATTGTTTACATTCAGTTCAGTAAAGAAATAAACTACTAATCATATAGTTTATGTTATAATAATATTAACTAAACTAAGACTAACAATTACTATAAACCAAGTATGGTTATATTAAAGTATTTAAATTATAAAGAACAAACTAAGTTACAGAATCTATGCTTATCTTTTCAAAGAACTCTGTGTAAAATTCTATCTGTCATTTAGTAAATAAAAACAATAAGAATATGATAATAACTAATATAAAAATAAATATCTATCTATGTAAAGATCTGTTTATAATTATCAAACAAGTTTGTACCTGTAAAGGTAAACTACAAGGTCGAAACCCTAAACCAAATTTTATTGTTACAAATAAAAGCCGTTAAGCTAAAATCCATTTACTTGGATTATTTTATCCATAACAATTAAACTACTATAGACTGGTTACAGTCCTTTTCAAATATATATATATATACACACACAACTTTAAAGTATCATATTAATTTAACCTAATTAACAAGTAGCAGAACTATTTAAAATAAATTGAAAAATTTATTTAGACAAGGGTTTCTTTCAGGAAAACCCTAGCTCATATTTCCCAAGCAAATAAGTAAAATTTATAAATTACTCTTTGAATGAGTTACAGTCTTAATTAAAAATAATAATCAAATTAAAAAATATAATAAACAGTAAAATTCTTTATTAACAGTCAGTTAGGGAAAACCCTAACATACACAGAGTCACATATACAGTATAATGTTTGGGTACACAAGGTACTCCCAAAAGACCGAACACCTTTAGCAACCGCTTCACACAAATAGATCACAAATCAACACACCGATGTTTGTCACGTGGTTAAAACCCTCGAGAGGGAAACAGTCCATGGCCCCAGCGAAATAGCTACTTGGAGCAATTTATTGTGCAAAAGGAAGAAAGTTACATATGAGCTTCTCATAATCGATCAACTAGCCAAGGACCCTCTATGCTCTTTAAATAGAGACCATAGACGAATCGGGTGTTAAGCCACATATCAATGGTAGGTATGATTTAAGAGAAGTTGAACCGCCAGATCACTCTATGTCTAGAACATATCATGACCGTCAGATTAGAATATTTACAAATGCATACTAATGCATACTAAAGAAGCACACTTTTACCTAACGAATATATTACACAAGTTGATCTTAACTAACTCCTAAGTGTCTAAATATCCTAACATCCCACCTTAAGAACAACTTGGGATAGGATTGAAGGATTTACAAAAGTGACACTATTAGGAGAAGGAAGGAGGCATTAGAGCATATCCCCCCCTTAAGGACACATTCTTTAACTCCTAACATAGATCGAAGTTTAGAAAACTTCGCTTCTGTAAAAGACTTGGTGAAGATGTCTGGAACTTGATCATCTGTAGGGCAATAGAGCACTTCAATAACACGATCATGAACAAGATTTCTGATGAAGTGCATGTGTAGCTCAATGTGTTTACTGCGCTAATGTAGAACTGGATCTTTGGCAAGCTTGATGGCACTTTGATTGTCGCACCAAAGTGGAGTAGGCTACTGCTACTCGAATCCAAACTCTGAAAGGATCTGTCGAAGCCATAAACCTTCCTGACTGGCATTAACTGCGGCTCGATATTATGTTTCTGCTGAAGAAAGAGCAAGAGCTTGTTGTTTCTTACAAGCCCAAGTGACAGGTCTAGATCCCAGACTGAAAACATAACCTGCAGTAGAATTTCGATCATCAAGATCGCCAGCCCAATCTGAATCAGTGAAACCAACCAACAAAGGTCCCCCCCTGTACTGTAATGAATCCCAAACTAAATTGTACCTCGAATATATCGAAGTATTCTTTTTGCTGCTTTCCAGTGACTTTCATGAGGAGTTTGCATACAACGGGAAACACGACCAACGACAAAGGAAAGGTCAACACGAGAATGAGTCAAGTATAAAAGACTACCAATAAGCTGATGATACAAGGTGGCATCTACATCAGGAGAAGTACAAGTGGTAGAAAGTTTGACTCCAGACTGGAAGGGAGAAGGGGCTGGTTTACAATCTTCCATGTGGAAGCGACAAAGAAGGTCAGAAGCATACTTAGACTGGGAAAGAAAGATTCCTTCTTTGGTTTGCAAGACTTGGAGACCAAGAAAATAATGCAAATGTCCTAAGTCTGACATTTCAAAATTTTGCTTAAGACTGGATTTCACATGGGTTATAAGTTTAGGGTCACTACCAGTAAGGATAAGATCATCAACATAAAGAACAAGTATGATGAGATGGTTTCCTACTTTCTTGGTATAGACATTGGGGTTAGAATGGCATCTAGAAAAGCCAGTGTCAAGGAGAAAGCTATCCATTTTGGCATACCAAGCTCTAGGAGCTTGCTTAAGGCCATATAAAGATTTCTTAAGGAGACAAACAAGGCTAGAGTTATTCTGAACATATCCAGGAGGTTGTTCCATGTAAATTTCTTCATGTAAATCACCATGTAAGAAGTCAAACTTGACATCCATTTCATGGAATTCCCAGTTATGTAAGGCTGTAAGGGAAAGAACAAGGCAGATGGAGTTCATTTTTGCTACAGGGGCAAAGGTTTCATTGTATCCAATCCCTTCAACTTGGGAAAAACCTTTGGCAACTAACCTTGCCTTAAGTCTTTCAACACTTCCATGTGATGCATACTTAGTTCTATAGACCCATTTATATCTGACAAGTTTTCTTCCTTTTGGAAGAGGAACAAGATCCCAAGTATCGTTCACTATTAAGGAACGATATTCTTCATCCATAGCTGCATTCCAATCTGGATTTCCTAAAGCTTCTGCAAAATTTTCTGGATCATGATTCTCGGAAACTTGAGCCAAAAGAGAAGAGGCTCGCTGAAACTAAGAACGTGTTCGTCGTTGATCTCTAGGATCACTGGAAAGATCACTAGCTGCTTCACTTGTTGAACGGACCCATCGAGGAAGTATTGGTCCTGGTGCAATTGGAGGAACATGAGCAGGCAGAGGTGGATTTTCATCCTCACTGTCATCATCATAAATTGGAGTTGGAAACCTGTCAAGGAAGCTGGAAGAAGAAGAAGAAGAACGCACAATCACCGAATCAGGCTCGCAGGCCAAAGATGGCACACCCGCCAAGTTAGGCTCGCAAGATAAGAGATTTTCATCAAATTTAACATCTCTTCTAATGATTATATCATGTAAATGGGGCTGAATAAGTCTATAACCTTTTACATCTTCAGAATATCCAATAAATATGCACTTTTCACTTTTAGGCTGCAATGCTTTCCGTTTTTCATCTGGAATGTGAGCCCATGCTTCACAACCAAACACATGAAAGTGACTTACATCTGATTTAATTTTACTCCATGCTTCTTCCGGTTTTATACCTTGTAAAACTTTAGTGGGTGTGTGATTAACTATGTAATTTGCACAATGTATGGCCTCAGCCCAATATTGAAGACTTAGTCCCTTAGATTGGATCATACAATTAGCCATTTCTTTTAAAGTGCGGTTCTTCTGTTCAGCTACACCATTTCATTGTGTTGTATATGGAACAATGTGCTGTTGTTGGATTCCTTGTTCAGTGCAAAAAATAGTGAACGTGTTGTTAACATATTCTCCTCCATTGTCAGATCTTAACTTAATAATTTGATGACCAGATTGTTTTTCAACATGGGCCTTGTAGGCCAAGAACATGTTAAATACTTCGCTCTTAAGTTTTTGGAAGTAAACCCAAGTGCATCTGGAGTAGTCATCAATGAAATTTAAGAAATATTTGAAACCAAAAAAGGAAGCAAATGGAAGAGGGCCACACAAGTCACTATGCACAAGCTCCAAGGGAACCGAGGCGTGCCAAGAGGCACGTTTGTCAAAACTATCCCGATGATGTTTTTCAAGTACACAACCGAAACAAACACCATCCTTGCAAGATACCAGTGGAAGACCAATCACCATATTGTCTTTACATAGTTGTTGCAATGAACGATAATTTAAGTGACCAAATCGCTCATTCCAAAGTTTGCTCAAGTTATCACTATGAGCAACAAAAACTGAAGGAAAAGGTGATGACCCAAAGTTGTTAAATTTGTACAACCTGGTAATATAATCAACAGTTCCAGTAGCAAGGACATTTTGAGGATTTTTAAAATCCTTGATTACAACTTGGTGAGGTGTAAACGTCACAGTTTTACCTTCATCTGAATGAGTAATTTGATAGACTGATAACAAATTACAGGAAATTTTTGGAACACATAGTACATCACTGAAATGACCATTTTCTATTGGAACTGTTCCAGATCCTACAACACTTAGAGATCTATCATCACCAACAAATATTTGTTTGGTGTTACAATCATGCATAGTAGAAAAGATGGATGTATCCTTAGCCATATGATAAGATGCTCCAGAATCAATGAGCCATTCAATTGAAGTAGAAGAAAAAGATGCAGTATAAGAGTAACCAGAAGCAGAAAGTGCATGTCCATGAGAGGTATATTCTGAAGACGAATCTAGGCTGATGTGGTGCTTCTTCATTGCTGATTCCAAGGCTGCCATCTTCTTAAAACACTTAGATTCATCACGATTATCTTTCCCACAAAAATTGCAATGACACTCGGTCTTCTTTCCTTTTTCCTTGGATCCTTTGTCATTTTTTAAAGAAGGAGCTGACTGAGAAGGTTTGGGACCCTTGTTGTTTTTCTTATTATTGCAAAAATTTTGTTTCTTAGGAGGCTTGGACTTTTCTTTCTGTTGGGAAAATAAGGATTTCCCAGATGTATCTGCATTGTTAATTATTCCAAGATGAATGAGCTTATCTTGCTCTCTAATTAAATAATCACAAAAGGATTCAAGGCTAGGCTCTTGATAGCTAGCTGCAGTCAAGGATTCTTTCTTGGAGTAGAATGTAGATACAAAAATAGAATATGCAGGTCCAAGTTTTGAAAGAATATGATAAATACATTATTTGTCTTCTTTCTTAATCTTGCATTCTGCACATAATAGTCTAAGAGTTTTATACTTAGATAAATAGTCTTGAATGCATGAAAAATCATCTGGATTGAAGGAAAGCAACTCATTCTCAAGTTGATGACCCCGAATTTCATTGTGTTTACCAAACACAGATTCCAACTTTTCCCAAGCGAAATTAGGTTCATCAATTCCAGATATGTGGAATCGCAAATCAGTAGAGATTGACATGCCAATCAATCCACGAGCTTCATCACATATATTTGCCTATTTAATTTTCTTATCATCATCAGTGGGTTCTGTTTCTTTCCCTCAGGTTATCCCGAAAATTCCCCTACTTCGCAGAACATCCTCCATACAAGATTTCCATGAGAAATAGTTAGAACTTGTAAGTATAATATCACAAGGGGCGGCCATAGTATAAAATAATGGATGAAAAAATAGAAACTAATTGTCTGGATGCAAAGAGCTCGAAAAAATATGATGTTTTAAAAAAAACGGCACTTAAAACTGATTCTGGATGATGAAGTTATGCTTGATCAAATAAAAAGTTAAAGATGTCCCCAATAGTGACGTGGCAGATATTAACTTAACCAACTAAAAAAAGAAGCCCCGTCTTCCCAAGATCAACCTTTGACAATCACTTTTTCAATAAAGTTGCTTTGAAGTGAATCACTTTTGTAGAATAAGTGTTCACTTTTACACTAATGTGACTTTTAAATAATGCAACAATAAGTTAAAAGACTTAAGTGACTCACTTTTATTTTATTTTATTTATGTGAGATGCACTTTTACAATAAAGTTAATTTGAAAATAGAAATTGCATGCACTAAAAAGTAGCTTAATAAGACTTGAACTCAAAACCCATTAAGTAATAAAGCAACTTTGGACCAAGTGAGCTAAGTTTAAAAGGTACGTAAAATAATGGAAAGAGGAAAGGGGCTCTATTTTTTTTTAGTTTTTTTTTATAACTCTTCTCTCTCGTTCCTCGTGCTTGCTTTCTTTTCCTGCAAATCACAAAAAAATGAAAAACAAAAACCAAAAAAAAACTTTTCCACACAATGGGGTTAGATCTTGGTTATCTTACCTAGAAAGTCTACGTTTTCAAGTTTTCTTGTTGTTTCTGATTTGTCGTGATCGCACAAAGTGCACGACAAAGAGCATACGTAACCGAGAAGACAAGAAAAAAAAACTTTCCCTTACTGTTTTTGATTCGTCGTGATCATGCAAGGTGCACGGCAAAAAGCATACGCAGTCAAGAAAGGAAACAATTCGAAACTAAAACAAAAAAGATCTAATAATAAATTGATAAAATATGAGAGATTTACAAAAAACAAATCCGTCACTGTAACATTAAACCTTCAGATTTGCCAAAATGGGTGTTTCTGGAGCAAACGGAAATGGTTTTTGGTAAAACGAAAAACTACTTCCCAATGGAAACGGTGCTCTAAACGTAAAGGAATAGATCCCACAGGCAAAAAATGCATAAAAAATCCAAAAACAAAAACCCTTTCAAACTTTCAGCTACACTAGTTCCAGATCTTGATCAAAACCGAAAACAGCTCTTCATAAAAGCTTTGATACCATATTTGGGTACACAGGGTACTCCCAAAAGACCGAACACCTTCAACAACCGCTTCACACAAATAGATCATAGATCAACACACCGATGTTTGTCACGTGGTTAAAACCCTCGAGAGGGAAACAGTCCACGGCCCCAGCCAAATAGCTACTTAGGGCAATTTATTATGCAAAAGAAAGAAAGTTATATATGAGCTTCTCATAATCGATCAACTAGCCAAGGACCCTCTATGCTCTTTAAATAAATATCATAGACCAATCGGGTTTTAAGCCACGGATTAATGGTAGGTATGATCTAAGAGAAGTTGAACCGTCGGATCACTCTATGTCTAGAACATATTGTGACTGTCGGATTAGAATATTTACAAATGCATACTAATGCATACTAAAGAAACACTCTTTTACCTAACAGATATATTACATAAGTTGATCTTAACTAACTCCTAAGTGTCTAAATATCCTAACATATACTGCAAAACAAGTCTAAGCTCGAAGACAAAACTGTCTTAAAAACTAATGTATTACATTGACGGGCCGTAAGGCTAGGAATTAAAACTAATTACAACACCCACCGCAAGGCCGAGACTACCCAACGATGAAGCGAGGGTTTGTAAACCAAATAGAACCAAGAACTTTTAAAAATCAGAAAACCAATTATCTAATGGCGAAACTGGACAAGCTTCCAAGCTCGGGGTTTCACTATCGACAACCCTGTTACAAGCAGGGTAAGAACCCATTCATTGAACACAAGGCTTACCGGATTGGAGCCATGAACCCTCGAAGACAACCAACAGTATCTTCATCATGGGTCACAAGCATAGCCACAAGTTTCTACACAGAGTGTACGATGCTGTGTGTTAGTTTCAAAACTCTTTCACTATTAAAAACCTAACTATAAACCAATATTTATTGTGAGTCTTCTATTCCAAAAAGAAAGCTAAATATTTACCTTATAAAAGAGTAACGAACAGTCTAGTGATGGGATTGTCACCAATGGCAGAGTGTACATACAAAATCCCAAACCCTACGACGTAGGTGGAGCACAACCAACAGAAGTGAAGCTTAGCTTCTCACCGTAGTAACAAGCCATGGGGAAGGCAAGACGAAGCTAAAGATAGGCTGCAAACAAGTGCAAACAACCAGTGAACTCTCGTAAGGTAAGAACCATAGCTACGAAGGCTGGCAACAAGACCAAGCTCAAGAGACTATAATAGCGTTAACCCAAGCGTTGGAGCAAGCTAGAATAAGAGGAACACTCACAGCTGCCTTGAAACCTTGCAGAGCAGCTCGAAGGTCAGCGTGAACCTCGGAGGGAGAATGGCAAGTGATTAGGGTTGCAAGAGTTATATATCTCCAATACATAGACAGGAGGTGACCACGTGTCCTCATATATTTCAAACCATGTGTGGGTTGATTCTAAAGTCCACCTGCGATCATTTATCCAATTATTTAAACAATGATTTATATCAAACATTGCATGAACTATGTTATCACAACGTTAATCTTATATAATTTATACCATAATGTTTATTAGCTCGATTTTGGGCGTTTGGGTAAAACATTGATATATAACGTTGACCTAGAGAAAGGTGATAACCACTTAAGCTTTTGGTTAATCCCAAAATCAACTATGTTTACTACAAGTAGGCTTAAATACTTGCAAGACAATGTTAAGTATGCATGTTCTATAATCCAAGCTTATCACTTATAAATCAAAAACTCGAATTGTTATAATTTATGGAGTTGAATGGAGTTGAATAGCATGGTATTAGATTATAAACATGCCTTTTACGTTGATTAAAAACTTTCATAGACACTAGTTGCTTCTCAACTTGTCAATGCTAGAAGTTTACCATATCTGTGTATGTTGGACTAGATAGTTTTGTGAGTATACAAGATAATCTGTACTTCTTATAAGGTAGAATTTGATCATAGTAGAAAGATCTACCATAATAGCCACTATAGGCATTAACTTAATGTAAGAGAGACATTATGGTAATAATAAAATTACATTGGAATAACCTTACTCAAGTCCATAATCTTTGGAACGATACTAATTGACTTAGATTTAGGAAGTAAGGGCAGACAGTATTCCACCTAAAACGATGCAGTTATTTCTTTTACAATAATCAAGTTTATAATATCAAGGAGTTTTTACAAGCATAAGTTTCCCTACAGAATGTAAATAATGATTAGTTTGGTACTTTAATAGAAACTACGATATTGTATGTGATTACAATAGTACATGCAGTTCGACGTTGATGAGGAAGTTGATAACCTATTAGTGAGCAACTGGTTTGTACATATAAGTAATAGGTTGATATTTTTGTTCCATAGCTAGTAAGTTAAAAATAAAATCGAATTGTTTATTCTATTGAGAATCTTTACTATCAGTATTGATAGAAGCTATTTCTTGAATAAAAACCAATAGTACAAATAAGTATAACATTTGCAAGATAAGCATGTTAAAATAGAAATGAATGTGCGACAAAGAATACAAGCTTAGAATTCACAGTAAATATCGTTGGTGTCGCTAAGCTGGATAAAGAAAGGAACCCGTTTATCTGAACTCTACTTACAAGAGAAAACTAGAAAAGATAAACATACTTTACCTCATTGAAGTTGCTTGAAAAATTATCAACTTATTTTTACTAGCATGTTATTTTGCAAATAGAAACACTTCTTGATACTTTATGAATTTAAAACGTCTATTTAATTGATTGTACCTGTGAACCTATAAAAACCAGCAATCTGTCTGCATTAGCATAAATGCTAAGTAAGCCCAAAATTCAAAGTTAGATTCCACCTACTTTCCATAAAGTAGATTCATTAGTAAACTAAAAGAAAACAGTATGCAAGTAAATCTTATTTACGTTACGAAAAAAATGAATTTGTTTTAGTTAACATAATTTGAAAATGTGTAATACTAATCGTTAGACTGTTTCATTTTCCGCTAACCATTAGCGGTTAGTAAACCGCATATTCAGCAGTTTATATTATCTCAAAATTTTAAATTTTTGTGAAAATTTGGGGTTTTGACACAGAGAGTCAGAAGAGTTGGCTGAGGTGGAAGCTAAGTTGGTTAGTTATAGATTTATTACATTTATCACTAAGTAGTCACGTAAATTTTGGTTAAATGGTAGTTGATTCCTTCAAAACTACTCTATTCTCAATTCATGCACAATGCAACTGTGGGGATTATTAAATTGACTAGATTACTGGACTATTTGTTGGGTGAATGGATGCAGTCTGTTGATTCGTAAGGTAATGGAATTTCAACTAAGTCAACAGTAAAATATAAGGCATGGGAGTAGCTACAATCCCTTATTTGAATTAAGGAACTTCGAATGTGATTTTGTTCCTTTCTTATGTTTCTTTGTAGGAAATTTGTTATCTTAGCTCTGGTTTAGATTTTGAACTGGGATTAATATTGGTTGTTAGGTTGTTTGTTTGATAGATGCATAGTGTTTAAACGAGTTGGGCGTTGAGTGTTTTTTGCTTTCAAAATGTGTTTGGTTTTCATGTTTATAGTTAACAGTTACTATTGATGCCGGTAGGTGAACGATGATACGAAGAAGAAAAAAAGACGTTTCCTTGCTCAGTGTTTTTCACCCACTCTCCTAGATGCAAGCAATCTTCTTTAACAAAAGCCCAATTTAAACAGTGTAAATTTTATTCTTTCAGTGAGAGATTTATTTTATATAATTTGATTCCTTTTGCATATTTCTACAATAGGATTGGTTACAGACGAAAATCTTGTTGGTTTCATTGTCGGGGGCATTTTGTATGTTTCTTTAAGGATATGCATTAGCAATGAAGGATTCTCTGTTTATATATAAAATTTTAAGATGGATCATAAATGGACTCAGATAGCTATAATTCTTCTGTTAGATACCGAAGATTTAACTTTACCAAATATTTGTCAATCAATGATCTCATGCTAGTGTAAGAGTAATGTTTGATATATACAAACAAAAAACTTATGTTGGTATGAGGTTTTTTGCAAGTTAATTATCGCATGCAACTAATTTGAAAATTAGTGGCTTTATGCATTTCCTCATTGTATAGGGCACACTCTTTGTATGGTTTCCGTTGTGTTTGGAGGCAAGCCTTTGGCAGCTCGAATATCTGAAACATGGGTAAATTGTTCATGCTAGTTCCATTTTTTGTTGTATAGAGTTTATTCCCGATTGTACTGCTGATTTGGAATATATTATCAATTTACTCTAGAAAGTATGAAACAAGATTTCGTATATATCCTTTGAATACCTTGTAATCTTGTTAACGTAGACAAATTCAATGTGCTAAAAGCCAAAAAGAAAAAGAAAATAATGTTGTAGTTATATTTTTCGAACTTGATGCTTGGGACTCAATGACATGACATTTATTCATCTAGGGTATTCTCTTTCTTAAGACATGCATAGGAAGACTAATTGACTCTTACCAATCACCTTTCTTTTGGGGAGATAGGAAGAGAATGACATGGAGAGAGCCTTGGCTCTGTAGGGAAACTTGTGTGGAATTATAACATGATAATTAAAAATTGAGTTGAATCTCTTAGTGATGACTAGAACATGAATGCCTAATAAGTATTGAAGTTACATTTAAGCTTGAAGTTTTATTAGCTAAAAATAAAATATTATAAAAACGAGGATAAATAGATTCATTGTGCTACTTGGTATTTCCATATTGAGAGAAGATATTTGAAGTCTTAAATTTTTTTGTCCAAATTTTAGAACTTCCCAGGAGCTTTAGTATGACTCAAGTTCATTCTCATTGCAATATTTGTTAATTCCTTTTCTCTTTACTAGGTTCTCCAATTTAGTGCCAACCCTATTAAATTGGATACTCATATAATCATACAGTTGAATGCAAACTTACGACAATAATATTAAATAATTTGAAAAACAATCAAGGAGTTGAGATATTAACCTTATAATGGGTTCCAAACTATGATAGTTCTTGAGCAAATTAGACGTTTGAAACATACATTCTAATTGCAAAACCTTGTCATAATAGCTTCTGTGAAATATTTTGAACCATGGAGATTAAAGGATAATCTATTGAGATAGTTGTATTTTTAAAACTCGATACCACCTTTTGGACCACGAATACCATTTTAAAAACTAGGCATAAAGCATTGTATCAACATAAGCATGGCAGATATAACATTTTTGAAACTCATTGTACTTATAAATATATATATTTCTATGTTGAGTAGTATATCTTGGACATCAATCTTAGAGTTGGATCTTGTTAGTTCCTATGATGGTCAATGTAACCAAGTCCTTTCATTCTCTTATTAAGTTGTTGTTTTCAATAACAAATTTGGTGTGACCATATTCTATGCTTGGGGTTGAGCATATTTGTGGGTTGAACTTTAATATTTGATATCTCTTGGTCAACAAACTCAATATTATCAAATATTATATTTCTTTAGAATTCTATAGATATGTGTACAATTTTTATTTTTAATTATATAGTTTTTCAATGTTTAATGTTTGTGTAGTGAATAGCTATCAAGGATCAATACATATAGGATGATCAATTTGGTTATAAGGTATGACTAGTTTAATATTTCCCTAACTAAAGAACCAATTTTCATAAGATGTTTTTCATGTGTCTGGAATTGTAGGTTTCTTTTTAAATCACAACTCATTTTATTGAATTTTTTTACAATGGCATTTGTTGGGATTCATTCATTATGATTTTGTTAGGATTCTTTAATTCAACCAATAAAATCTCTAAAGACATCTTAGAAAATTATTGAGAGGAGATGGTTTTGTGAAAATTTTGTATTAAACTAGCCGCAATTGGAGCTATATTCTTTTTTAACTATACAGAAGCCCATCGGTTATCCAACGAGTTGTGGCCCTTCTCCAACGAGGTTGCCATAAGTCCAATAAGAGCGATCCATCGAACATCGTGGGAAAACTGAATAGCACTCGTCGGAAATCTGACGACCTGAGTGTTGTACAAACGACAAGGTGAAGTTGGGAAATTCATAAATCATCATCGGAGAAACTTGAGTAAAGATTCGTCGAACAGTCGACACGTCTCCATCAGAAATCCAATAAAGTGTTCCTCTAACATTCGACGACATAATCCCAAAATTTTAAAGAGAACTGTCTCAAATTCAATAAAGAGAAGTCGGATTTTCAACAAGATGGGAGTCAGAAATTCGACGACGTAGTGCGTTGAAAATTTGACGGGGTTTGGCATGTGGTCAAATATACAATGATATGCCACCGACGACAAAAAAAATTGTTGTTGTCGAATTACTGATAGGCTTCTGGCGAATTTCAGACATAGAAGCCGTCGAATTTTGGGCTCAAATTTTTTTGTTCTTATGGATGCCTTCATTGTCCTCAACACATACTTATATACTAAGCCTAATCTAAATAACTATTACTCCCCATGAATGTGGTATAATACAATATACTCATGGGATGAATTACAAAGCACATGCATCCAACAACAATATACTAACAAAGTAAAGAGAAGGGTTGACACGGGTTCTTAACATCCCCTCCTTCTCGGAAAATATTTGTCCTCAAAGATTTAGATGTGGAAAATGTTGTGAATTTGAAGGAGTGTTTCATATGTATCATACTCTGGTTGCATTTTGTGCCACTAAATGGATCGAGAGTGAAGCTAACGAGTGCGTCTATTGAGGATGGCCTCTGGCTCCAAAATGATGGATCCTTCATTTTCCAGTTTTGGTAAAATATTTTGTGCTCTGATGTTGGCACCAATAACTTTATTAAGACAAGAGACATGAAATATTGGATGAACATGAGAAGAAGGAGGAAGTTCCCATCTATAAGCAACATACCCAATCTTCTAAAGAACCTTATATCGCCCATAGAACTTTGGAGCCAAATTATGGTGCCCTCTGAGTTTTAGGGAGGATTGCTTGTAAGGCTGTAGATGAAGAAAAACCATATCACTAACTTGAAAAGTGCACTTAGAATGGTGTTGATCAGCTTATTGTTTCATTCATTTTCTTTCCATGTGAAGATTGTCCTGGACAATGTGAAAAATTTTATCTTGGTCTCGTAGAACCGTGTCAACTTTCTGAACTAATGAACTACTGGGGGTGTCAGAAAGGAGCACTAGCGATGCCTGGCCATAGAATGCTTCATATAGAGTCATTTTAGATGCAGTGTGGTAGGAGGTATGGTACCACCATTCATCGAGAGGGAGCCACTTCAACCACAGAGGTTGTTGTTCCGAGGTGAAGCAAAGAAGATAAGTTTCCAAACATTTGTTCATAACTTTAGTATGACCATTTGTTTGTGCATGATACCCTAAAATGATCTTTAGTTTGGTTCCAATGTGGTGAAATAGTTTTGTTCAAAAATGACTTGTGAAATTTGCATCGCGCTCTAATACAATGGAAGAAGGGTTTCCATGAAGACGGAAGATCTAGTCCATGAAAACTTGTGCGACTGAGGAGGCTTTATATGGATGGATGAGGGCACAAAAATGACTATAATTGGATAGGAGATTAAACACAACCAAGATCATTGTCTTCCCTCCAGATTTAGGTATCCCTTCAATGAAATCCATCTTGATATCTATCCAAATCCATGTAGGGACGGGTAAGGGTTCACGAAATACCAAAAGGAGTGTCGTTTCACTCTTGTGTCACTGGCATGTATCCCATTTAGCCACCAACTGTTGAATTTCAATTTTCATTCCCTTCCAAAAGAATTTATGTTGTTCCTGCTCATATGTTTTGAGGAACCCAAAGTGCCCTGTCGATAGAGAAGCATGGAGTTCATAGAAGATAACTTGTTGAATATATGTGTTCTAGGGAAGCACCCGATGACCCTTGGATCTTAGAGAAGCACCATCCTAAGAGTAATGATGTACAATACAACGGTTATTGGCCAACTATTGGATGATTTCATATAGTGAAGAGTCATTGACATAGCCTTCCTGAAAAAACTGCAACCAATTTGGAATAGGTATAGAAATAGATGAAAGAGAAGTGTGGTAATCAAATGTGTGTGTTGTAATGGATAATTCACCTAATAACCTAGGTCTGGGGGTTACCAACATACTATGACCTTGCAGACAATTTTATTATAAAAGCACAAATAGGAAATAGGGAAGTAGCAGGAACTTACTTGTAATAAACGAAGGTTGATCCAAGCTAGCTCCTTCCTCTTTGCTTCACTCCTACAATCTCCAGTATAATTCCTCCTTCAACTTGTTAACAAAGGTTCTTCCAATATACAGTATGATTCATATATAAAGATGCAGGTTAGGCAAATCACATATTATAATGAAATATAAACATTTACCAAGACACAACACATGAAACACAATATGGAAGAAGTAATCTGCTTTATTAACAATAATAGAGGGAGTTTAGGTTACAACCCAATGTCTGAACAAGGGACTCCTCTGTCACCAAAGGACTCTGAGTTTCTCTGCTCCAAAGGTTCTGTAAAAAATCCACCAGCATAACTTTGCTCTCCAAGTATGAATATCCAACACCCTCCCCAAGGCCTCTATTTATCTGAAGGAAATGAGGCAGTTCTCGAAGGTTAGGGAGGTTATAGCAGTTAATGGGATTAAGGTAAATGAAACAACTAATCTCCCATTAACTCGTTTTTTTTAAAACTAATTTCGAGAAAACTATGTGCAGGTCTGTAGTAAAGCAACCCGCGCATCATGCGCGACTCTGTACAAGAGCAACCCGCGCATAGATGTATGCGCGACCTGCTGAACATAATACTCGCGCATATGCGCGATATGCCAATAGAGATAGTCGCGCATGCACTCAAAATCTCAAAATAGCAAAGTAACCAGCTGGGCATATAGGTAATGTATTTCATCATCAACCAAGGTATAATGAAACTAGGCAAACCTCAATCCATAAGTGTCCTTTTGTGTGCCAACCTGAGGGATGTCAGCACTCGGACGGAGAGGTGCCAATCAGCTGTATAACAGATGCCCCCTAACGTGTGAGGTCAGAGGGGAACGATGGCCGAAATACATTATAATATTAACTCTGGAGAAACTCAGAAGTCCAGTGGAGCAGAAGGAGTACCTGAAACCAATACATAATAATGTCATATACAAAGCTATATCTGAGAATGCTATGTTCAATTTACTGGAACACTAGCTCCTTTTCAATATGAGAGAACATCATATAATACGGGCAAAACCACGTATGTACAAAGGTGGATCAAAGCCAAAATATAACAATGATGAGTCTTCAAAGATCTGGAAGCTGGATATAGAAACGGAACATAGTCTTGCGCAACTTAGTTCATAAGTGAGGAACTAAGGTCTTCATACGAGATCCCAAAGAACCAAGTACAATCCAATCCATGTGAATAAGGGTAAGCTGAAGTCGAACATGGAGAGGATTCAACAGTTTGTCAACCAATAGATGATAATTGACAACTGAAGCAAAGGATTTCACCAATGATGAAAGTGAATCCAGAGGTACTACCGTCAAACTCTAGGTCTTCGTCATCAGGAAGTGCTGAAACTGAACCATACTGTGATAGGGAAGGCAATGGATCCTCCAACAGATCACAAGAGTGACTAGGAACTGGGCAAAAGAAGGTAGACACAAGGAAAAGGATAACAGATATAATGGTGATTGGGTCAGGCTTTAAATCAGATAGTGAGAAGAATCCTTGAATAGTGAGCACGACACAGAGATGACCCAAGGCAGCGTATAACAGATAGAGAGGACAACTAGACTTATCTGTCATGTAGGAGACATGATCAGATTCCCCATGTATAAAGGACAAGAGGAAGAGCAAAGACTCAAAGTGGTAGCTGAACACAGATGTACACTGAAACATGGATATCGGAAGGCAAAAGAGTGATATTTTCAAGGATGACATGCTGCCATTACTGAAAACAAGAGAAAACTTCTTCCTTTCCTTCCCTGTTAAGTTTTAACGAGTCCAGGAAAGCCAACTCGGTTCCCTCTTCATTTTTTAACAAGCTTGAAGAGACGGGAAAATAATGCTTGATACACTAATTCGTGGATTTAACGAGCCCGAACTAGTACATGCTCGCTTGGTGCTTTCATATTTAGAGAGTCTGAAAATGCCAAAGAAGACTCCAGGGGGGTCCTTTTTCGTCCAATTTAGTCTCTTAAGGCCGAAAAAGTATAAAAAAAACCTCAAAAGAACTCTCTTAAATTCCGAAGAAGAAAAGGTGAACCTTTTTCGTACTTAGTCGGGGAGGTCCGAAAAAGGTTAAATTACCACCTACCCAACGCTCCTTCCATAACAGCATAAATAGCTTGAGTTTTACGAGTGTGAAGGAAAGCAAGATCACTCGGAAAGATCCATTTGGTTACGAGAAATGGGGCTTACAACAATAAACTCGTTGCTTTGTTCTTTAGTGTTTAACGAGCATGACAAGGACACAAAGTACACTCGGAATATTTTTCATGTTTGGGTCCAGAGCACGAAAAAGAAAAAGTAAGCTCAAACCGGGTGTTCCTTTTCCGTAAATTTAGTCC
>LPNX010909162.1:4388-87551 GCA_001517045.1 Pseudotsuga menziesii
AGTCGCATCCTCTTTGCCGGTCGGAGGCATGGGGACGTGACATACAATAAAACCATGAGTTGTTTAGGAGACCTTGCACATGGTTTTAAAACCATCTGGAAGGCCCACCTAAACCATGTACAATAAAACCATGGGTTGTTTAGAAGGCCTTGCAAATGGTTTTAAAACCATGTGCAAGGCCAACATTTTTTTGCGGATAATTCAATTTCTTATTTTTTATTAATTTGTTAGGTAGGAACATTACAACATCTCCCCCATATTGTGTTTTTTTCCCGATCCACATTTTTTTTACGGATAATTAAATTTTTACTTTTTAATTGTTTTTTAAGGTAGGAATATTACAACATCTTCCATTTTTTTTAAGGATAATAAAATTTTAACTTTTTTATTGTTTTGTTAGGTAGGAATATTACAACATGTTCCCCATATTAGGTGGTTTTTCTGGCCGACATTTATTTTGGCTTAAAATTAAAAAAATTATTTGTTATTAATAAAAATAACATTATGTAACGTTACAAGATCTCTCCCATACTGGGCTGTAGAGCGCCTGTCGGTGCAATTACATACATTGTGCAATGATTATTCATTAAGTTTTTCAACACTCCTCCTTAATGGAAAATAGTTCTCCTCCGTACCAAACATATCTCTAAATTTTCAAACTTGTTTTTTAAAGTGATTTTTAAAACATATCTACCACTTGATCTATAGTCTTATAATATGATTTGTAAACTCCTATGGATATTTAATTGTATAATTTATCACAATAGATCTTATAAGTAGTTGTAATACTATGAGGTTAATCGTTATTATGCGGTGTTTACTTAGGATAAAATCTTAATATTACAAGCTTATTGTTCAAAACACAGAAATACACTAAGAATATGAAATAAGGTACAATAAAAAGATTGCACCATCCATACAATGAACACAATATGTACCTTGGGAAACCCAATATGAGAAAATCCATCCAAAATGTGAGAACTATGCCTTACTATTTGCTTCTTAGTCATGAAAAGAAAATACAAAGAAATATGGACTCAATGGAGCTATGGTAGACATCGTGGCTTGACTGGTTGTAAGGTCTTCTACTTCCTTTGTTATGATGATGGCATTCCACTCTTTTGCTTTTCCCAACTATGGAACAACAAACCAATATAAAATGAATGGAAACCTCCCTTTCCTAGTGGACCATCATTTAACATGTCTCGATAGTCATATTGTGTTAGGGTTATGGTTTTCGCATGTCTCAACCCTTAATTAGGGATATGGTTTTATAAGACTGTCTAGATTGTCCTTGAAATTCCACATATGACTAGCTCCATGTGTGTGAGCAATGAGAATTGATATGGCATCCACTTGGTATTATGGTAGTCAATGCATAGACTAACTTGCAAGCGGCATAAATTCCTCATACCAACTTCAATTGAGACAATATTTGTATTATTGGAAATCTCTCAATGAGTAAAACATCATCAAAAGGTTGAGAGTTCGACTTACAGAGTTTTAACCCCAAAAAAATAATCATTTAATACTTAAAATAAGATTCATAAAATTTTAAACCCTAGATCACCAAAATAAGATATACATCCATGCCTCCAATTCCTCCACTCAAAAATCACCCAACAATAATGAAATATTATACTATGATACATTCTAAACCACAATACTTTATAACCTTATTGTTGATGCCTCAAATATTGTACATGCACGCACCTTCTCAAATTATTTATCATTAAAATGCCTCATTGATCCTCTTAGGAAAGGACTATAAATCCTTGTGGAATACAAATATTGTGTAATATTTTTTCTTAACCAAACTTTTCACATGCTACAGTCATCATTTATAGATACTATATGCACTTTACTATTCTTGCTTCTCAAATTATTTATCATTAAAATGCCTTCTTGATCCTTCTTTTGATTATTTTATTGTTTATTCATCAACCCAACTAAAATTATTGCGTTGAAGAGACGCATTCTACAACCCAATAAGAGAGATATGTAACTCTTTATGTGCTCATCCTAGAGCTGACATGTGTCCTCTATAAAAAAGAATAAAAAAATATTATTAAAAATAACATATCAGCTCAAATTAAATTTAAATTATTTAGAACTTTATATATATATATATATATATATTAGATAAATTAAACCTATAAACATTGCATTACATACTTTCTCAACATTTCCACTTTAAAAACAAGTTTGCACGTGGAAATTAAATTTAAATTATTTAAAACTATATATATATATATATTAGATAAATTAAACTTATAAACATTGCATTACATACTTTCTCAACATTTCCACTTTAAAAACAAGTTTGCATGTGGATAGATATGGATAGATTAAATCTTTCTCAACACTTATAAATCTTCTTTAATAAATCTATATTAATTACATCCCATTAACACTATTTTGATATTGCTATTAGTTAAATCTAATCCAATTTAAATTGTTATATCCAATCAATCACTATGAGTTAAGTCCAATCCTTTTGGAATCACTCGTAGTTAAGTCCAATCCCAATTCACTATTGCTTTATCACGTCTTAGCATTTGTTTTGTTGCTTTTCAATGACACATTTTTGGTATAGCCAATGGCCATTCACCTTGAAATTTACCCAACAACATAATTGACGTTAGGATCACTAATGGTCAAATAAATTAAGTTTCCAATTACTAAAAGAGGAGCCTATTCTAAATAGGCGTGTTTTCGCCATTGTTTTTATTTTCTAGTTTTCTTGGATTTTTTTTCATATCCAATGATGAATTTCAGAATTCTACATTTGAGGTGTCAAACTTTGAACGATGAATTTGGGAATTCTAGATTTAAGTTATCAAACTTGCATCGTTTGAGTGTCCAAGCTTTTTGAGAGTGTTGAGGTTATTTCTTCATTAAAAAATATGATTTTGGTTACATAAAAAATCGAAATTAAAAAAAAAAATTAGCAAATTCTCACAAAAAAATCGCTAAAAAAAAGCCATATATTTAGACTCTTTCTTTGCTAAAATTTAACAATTTTTTTTATTTCATCATTTTATGGTTCATTTGTGTGTTACTTGTCTTGTTATTTTGAAATTTTTTTATAACTTAGTTTGAACAAAGAAGTTTGCTTATATATTTTTCATAATTCCATTTCAAAAAAATAATGTACCATTCTAAATTATGTTTTTTTCTTAATTTCAATTTCATTGTTCTTTGTCACAATTAAGTCGGTAATATAGAATAATAAGCCATAGTTATATATGCTTTGTGATCCATATATGTTAATAGTTATATATGCTTTGTGATATTTATATATAGATTTAGGTGAAAGTATTTTCTATTGAACCCAATTTCCTTAAAGTATTTTCCATTGTATGCATATTATGCTCTAGGTACTTGCCTCAATCCATGTTGTAACATCCTCTTCATCTAATATGACTAACAAGAGGGGACATTAACTAAATTCAGGCTTCTAAATTTCGCCATGCATTAATGCTACGAATTCATAATAATTAAAATACATGTGCAAATGCATAATAAAAATACACAGTGGAAATAAACTCTATCCACACACATCTAGTATACATATACTAGCATAATCATTACAGGAATCAATTATAAACATTGCATATTCAACACAGAGAGAATACTTATTTTTAAACAAAGAAGATCCAAGCAACTAGTTGTGTAAGAGTGATTTTCCACCCAACCATAGGCACTCTGTCCAGCATATAGTATGTTTGTTGAGAGGTCACCCCCAAGTTGGGGCGCTATAAGGTCACTAGGGCGAATGAAACATCTACATGATTCTCTCTCTTAGCCCACAACCCGTCCTTCTCTCTATGCTTAGCCAAATTCTCATCCGGAGCTATACAAAGATCTCACTCAACCATCATAGCCATGGCACTCATTCCAACTGCCCCACACAACACAAGGAAGGAATTCCCCTTCAATGATTTATTGTTCTCTCAGGAAAGCCAACCCCTACAATGCTTACCAGTGTGTGTAGTAAGTGACAACTTAGCACAATATCTTGGTGACAACTTAGCACAACTTCCAAGATTTAAGGAGCTCTTCCTTGGCCTCACTCCAAGGTAAACATGATCCCCAACATTGATTTCTCTATGCACTCTATTCTTCTCTCCATAGCTTTTTTGTTTATCTTGGGATTCCTTTAAATTCTGCCTATTTTTTGCAACCTTTTGTTTCATTTCCTTGTGCAGTTTTGGCCCAAGTACATTTATGTTCACTGGATTAGCCCATGTCACTAGTGTCCTACACTTTCTACCATATAAAGCTTCAAATGGACTCATTCCCAATGATGCTTGGCATCCATTGTTATATTCTTATATAAATAATAATAATAATATATAAATTAATAATCAACTAATAATTACAATCACTATAAAAAGGACATGACTCCTCCCAAGATGTACCTTTGCATGATTGACATGTGTATTCATATTAGATGATCATGAATATTGTATGACATTTGTCTAATTTAGTCAAAATATAATAATAAAAACTTATATTGATTAGTAATGAACACAATTAAAACTATTAAATTAGTAGTTTATATTGATTAATAATAAGCACAAATAAGATGAATATAAAATGACTAAACCAATTGTTTTTATGGATTAAATATGAACATGAATAAATGACCAAATTAGACATTTATATTGATTAAAAATGAACACAAGTAAAACAACTAAAAATCACGAAATTAGTTGTTTATATTTTGAAACTACTAAAAATAGATAAATGACTACTACAAAATAAGAGATAAGTGACCAAGAAATCGACTAAAATTCGCATATAAATGGCTAAATGGACACTTTGCTAGATAATTTCCAATATCTTATCATGCGACCAAAAATTTAGTCGTACTTAGCTTAGCCATTAATTGGTCACTTTGATTTATCATTTAGTTGTGTATTTGGTCATTAATTGTGACCAATAATAACTAAATTAATGACCAAACTTATGACTATATGATAAATCAAGACAGCCAATTAACAACTAAGTGAAATATGACTGAATTTTTGGTCATGTGATACGATATTGGAAATTCGCTACCACTGCTCATCGACTCAAAAATTGCCGTTTATATCCAAATTTTACTCATTTTTTGGTCATTTATCTCTCATTTTGTACTACTGAAGACACCCCTTTTGCAAAGCCAATATATCTCAAATGACAAACTGGGTACTTCAAAATTTTGGGGAGTGTTTTAACTTTGATGTCTAGTACCTATATACAAAAGTTAACACCTATCCACTTTGTATTTTGGGGGATATAGGTCCATCTTTAAAAAAAAATCTCCACATTCCTTAAAATGCTCAAAATAGAGGAATTTTGTCCATTTTGAAGCTACGAGACTTCTTCCACTTACTAGGGATGAATAAGGTGAGGATTATTCATATATAAATTCATTTCAAATAAATATTAAAACCTTTGGAATATTCACATACAAAAAATTAGAAAACATCGAGTGACGGAAAGGAGGTGCATCCACAAGAAAAGCTCCATTTTTTCCTTTCCTCAACAAGGGACACTTACTCCCGACTCATTATAGAGTTTAAATACCTTAATATAACTCATTTATCAATAATAAAAGGAAAATGAAACCTTTCTCTTACTCAACTCTTTTGGCGAACAATTGCCATGCAAGAAATTTCAATCTTATGTCATACATGTTTTGCACATGAATTCATCAAACTCAACATACATCATCTACAAGAAATTTGTATTCAAAATATCAGGATGATGTTGTCATGTAATCATTGGATAGTATTAAATACATAAATGAAAATTAATAAATATTTTACTATCTTTTCCAAGATGATGCTCCAAAGCAACTGACTATGGAGGAATGGAAGTCAAAGTCCTCGTTACACTATTGTGAGTTACCATTGAGGTGAAAGATCCACCTATAGACACTCCTAAGATGGAGGGAAAAATACTAGAAGCAAGGATTCTCGATATTGTTGGATTTACTCCTCCCATGGGAATACTAGAAGTAGGAACACTAGTGCCTCCAACTCTTGACCTACCACCAACATCGCTCATGTTAACCCATTCATATAACAAATTGGATTGTGCAGGGTGATTTTGATTACCAAAACTACGACTATGAAATAATAATTATAAAATATAATTAGTGGAAAGTGTATTAAAATCGACAATTGTCATAGGCTCTGTCAAGACCTTGAACACAATCAGACCAAGGTTCTTAGATATAGGAGGGGATGGACCCATTCTTCGTATCTCAAAATGGTTGTCAATATATATAAGTAGCGTTCATCTTAAAGTTATTCAAAGTTTCAAAACTCTTTCGCTCTTTCTTCCCTCATGGGATTGTTTGAAATAAATTGGTTTTCGTGGTTGGAACTCTAGGGCTAGATTCAGGGTTATCCACCTTGTACCTCCTTGAAGGCAACTCCACACTCTCTACGTGAAAGAAATATAGTTCTTGTATACCTATAGAGAGGTTGGTTATCCACTTTGAATCAAAACCAAGGAAACTTACACTCTTAATATGAACACAACCACACTTAACTAGAAAATTCCCTAAAGTGCAATCAATTAATACTACTCTTCTAAAGGCAATTCTCGAGGTGGTTAGGACCTGGAACAAGATCAATGATGAGATGAAACGAGGAATTACAAATGTCATATATAATAGGATGATTAGGGACCAAGTTGAACCAAAGAAGGTGCATGCTACAATTACAACAATCCTCTCAAAACAATCATCCAAGGTGCAAGTACCCTTGCAAAGACGAGCACCCTCCAAGGGAGTTAAGGTGGATGTTAGGAATATTTCTCAAGTACCACAAGCACTTCCCACTTGCATTCATCCATGTGGAACCTAGGATAATCAACTATCACCACCACTTCACAATTAACATTTAGGTGGAATGATTGTGGGTCATCTATGAATGGGCAGGGAGCGTAGGTCCAAGTCCTAGACTCGAAACTTCATAGGAAAGCGGTGTCACCCAGAAGAATTACTAATTCACCTAGAGTCCCCTAAATCACATATCCCACCAAGAAAGAAAAGGGGACAATATTTATTGCTTACTTAGATCAACCATGTGCTTGACACGCAAGTGAGACATGCTTTCCCAATAAATGTATCATGGTACTAATGGATTTTATCTTAGCTAATGAGGTCCTAGTTTCATGTTGATGGCGTTGGAGATTTGACTCTCCAAACCTACAACCAAGGCCCTAGTCCTAGTATAATATTAGTTTACTATCAACAAAAATAATTCTAGTTTCTTTTTACTAGATTGTTGTTAAATACTTTTATCTTTTCATTAGGAAAATGTGTGAGATACGAGGATGTTCACAATATGCTAAATTTGAAGGACAATAAGAACATTTAATGAACACTCAACATTTTCATTATTCATTGAAAAGGTATCCAATGCAAATTTTAATGAAAAAAATAACAACCACAATATGGAATCAAAATACTTGTTCACTTTTGAGAAACCAACAATCATTCACAAAACCACTTACAAAAAGAGAATGCAAACTACAAACTATGAACTGAAAATGTAATCAAACCGACAAAAAAGAGTATTAAACAAGCACAATTTGTCTTCCTTTCACTTAATGAAACCAATCAAATACTTATTGAAGCACTCCAAACAACCAAAAACGCCCCTTTAACATTGACCTACGAGCTCCTAAATGACCTTCCAAACCCAACACTACAACAACTAGAGAAAAAACTACAAAAACAAGGGGGAAGCCCTAATTTTTAGGGTAGATGCACCTATAAACCAGTTAAGGTGCATGCACATGCTTTTTTTGAGAATTATAAGTGTGTGCACCTGCTTTCATGCCTACTAGATAGACCTTATATCTCATGTAGGTGGTTAAAAGATTCAAAAAGCTCAAAAACTTGTGATATTTTTTGTTTGACTTAGAGAAAAGGATTATTATAAAGATAGAAACGTTCCTAAATACTCTATCAAATCTACAATACTAATAATATGCAGGCCCTATAGAGAATAATTCAAGGAATTATTCCCCAACATGATTTCCAATTCTGTTTCAGGGAGAAAACCCCAAATAGCTAGAGTTGACTATCACAAAGTAAGGGAGATATAACTACTTAAATTTCCCTAGGATTATTAACTTAAATTCACATAATTAACCAAAAAAGTGGGAAGGAAACACAATCAATCAAGATATATAGGAGAGAACAAACATAGATCCTACAGGTCTACCTTTAGTTTCCTCCTACAAACAAGCTCCAAAGCAGTCCAATAGGTGGATCTTGAAACTTGTACACCAAAAAGACAAATACATTTATCAAAGTGTATGAAATCATGAAAAAACAAATCAAATTTATCATTGATACATCCTAATTAGTTCATAAGGAAAACTAGACCTTCTACACCAATAGAATCAACAATAACAATGATTGAACATTAGACAGGGGAGGGGGGATAATAGATATTTATTAATCAAATGAAAGAACAACTAGTATATGTTTACTTGACCTTGTTGTCGGTATCTCTCAAACCATTTTCCGAGTCACTTTGCACCCAAGCCACTAATGCCTTTAATCTTCCAAATCTTTCAAACTACCTCTTGAAAAAGGTATGGAATATGATAAAGTCAATAGAGCTCATTGGTTAAGGGGAAAATGAAGTCATAGAAATAAGGGCTTCTAAGGGGGAATGGACTTAAGACTTTAGGATCCATGACCAATTCTTCCAAAATGACCTTAGAATGTATTATTGATATGCTTATCTTTTCTATATATTTCTTATTATAAATTTTGGACATGGCTGAGATTATTGAGAGGGTGGGTTTGAGGACTTACAGGTGAAAATCTAAAGCTTTCCAACCATTCAGTTTCATGATTTTTGAGGATTTTTTTATATATTTTATGCATTTTTCAGGGCACACACTCCTTGCAGGAAGGAAAGGAGCATGCACACTTACCTTACAAGAAGAAGAATGTGTGTTCCATTAAAACCATATTTTCTCAATGGAAAATGAGATGGAAAGAGTCGGTAACTTGTCCCAAGTTGGAATCAACATTTATGGATGGATCCAACACCTGATTTAAGTCTTGTAACATCAATTAAAAACTCTTCAAATAATATCAAGGAAATTTAGATATTGATTATGGATAGTCAGATGCTGTTAGGAAGGATCTAATGCCATTAGGGTCACCTAGATGCCATTAGGTTCACTGAAGTAGCAAATTGTGTTATAACAATTATGCCCTTTTGTTTGTAAATGTGTTTATGGGAATATAGGAAGTATTTAAAAAAAATAGATTTGTCACATAGTCTTTACCCATAATGACTTGACACTTCTTCATCAGCTAACGGTTTTTGGAGAAATATATAAAGGGTTTAGTTAGATAAGGGCCTACTAAGCCCTTATTTGTTGAAGTATTCACTTGACTTGACACCTCTTCATAAAGTATTCCATTTTTTGTTTCTAGGCTATTGGGACAATTTTAAAACCCTATCCCATGACCAATGAATAAAAAATGCATAACTTCTTCTTACATTTGCATGTGAAGATGATATTCTCTACCACATTCACATCCTTATTAATGTTATTGATGTGTGAAAGAAGTTAAACAATTTATATGAAACTTCCATTGAACTTCAAATTGTTGAGAAATAAATTAACTTTATTGAATATGATATCATTGGATTTGGTTACAAACATTAAAGTTAAAGAGTTCATCACCATTTTCTTTAATAGCCTACTCGATGTGTATTAGAATTTTGTAACCTCGTTTTATGTGTCTTCTTGAAATGAAGTTACTATATTTGAAGAAATTGTAGGCTTAGTGCCCCAGGAAGAGTAGTGACTAGAGAAAAATGAACTTGAAAAACTAGATATATTTTTTACAAGAATACTTAAAGGAAGAGGCCATGATAGAGGTCAAAAAGGAGGATGATGCAGTTGTACTCCTCGTTGAAGGTAAAATTATTCAAATAAAATAGGTACTTCTAAAAGTTTCAAGCATTACAATTATTATAGTAATAACAACCATAATGAAGAAAAGTGTTGTCTTAAGCAAAGACGAGAGGTTAATTGAAATAGAGGTAGAGGATATCATAAAGAAAGAAGTGTACTAGGGGGGACATTAAAATCATTTTGTAGAGAGTAATACAATGGTTCCACATAATGAACCTACCATTGATAATTTGTTTATGGATTCTCATATTGACATATTTGCCTCTAAATGTGTTTAGGATATTTATTTGGGGGCCACCAAACATATGACTAAAAAATAAGATTTATTTTCCAAACCTGCTTCTTGTGATAATGAGATCATTATTCTTGGTGATAACAACGTTCATGAGGTACAAGGAAGAGGTACATATGGGAGCTTTAAGATATTGCATTAAGAATATCCATAATGTCTTGTATGTTCTAGGTTTAAAGACCAACTTGTGTTTTATTAATAAAATTACTTACGAGAATTATATTGTTGTTTTTTATAAGAAACAGTGCTTGATTAAATATTACAACAACAACATCATGACCAAAGGATTGTAATGTGATGATATGTACATGTTTGATGGTATCCTTAAGCAACAACAAGATTTTTTACATGTTCTAATTCAGATAATCAGTTATGGAATGAAATATATGATCATATTAATTATTTTTATTTGAATTTGCTTCACAAGCATAATTTGGTCAAAGGATTTCCTAACATCGGGGAAGATAAAGGTGTCTGTGAAGTATGTACGGCAGGTAAGAAACATCATTTCAAATTTGAAAACAACAAAACCATAGCAACTCGGGTATTTGAATTAATTCATAGTGATGTTTGTGTTCCAATGTCAACTCAATCCCTTGGAAGTGTAAGTAATTTGTAACATTTATTGATGATTTTTCAAGAAACATATGGATATTTTTTTGAAGTTCAAATATGATGTTTTTTTAATGTTTAAGGAATGGATGGCTATGGTTGAAAATGAAAGTGGTCATTGAACTAAGGTTTTAAGAAGTGATAGAAAAGGTGAGTATGAATCCAATGCCTTTAGTGATTTTTGTTATTAGAATGGTATTCAAAGACACACATTGGTTTCCAAGACACCACAACAAAATGGTGTAGTTGCGAGGAATAATTGATATATTATGGACATGGCTAGGTGCATGTTGAAATCGTGTCATCTTAATGATCATTTTTGGGATAAAGTGATTTTGTTAAATCATAGTTGGACAAAGGCAGTTTGAGGAATGAACCCCTATGAAGCTTGGTCGGGAAGAAAACTAGAGGTAGGAAATTTCAAAGTTTTTGTATGTTTAGAATATGTACATATTCCAGTTACAAATAAACATAAGTTGGAAGCTATGGGTTAGAAATGCATATTTATTGGGTATAGCACTAAATCAAATGCATACAAGTTAGATGATATGGTAAATAGAAAGGTAGTTATTAGTATACATGTATTTTTTGATGAAAGATCCCCACCTGCATAATAATGGAAAGGTGAACTTTTGCAAGGTGGCCACGAATATTTTGATATCAAAGTTCCTGTTAAAAATAGGCAACATAGAAGAGAAGAGGGTAAAGAAAAGGAGGAAGGAAAGTTAGAAGGGAAAGATGGTAGTTAGTTTCAGAAAGATCGAAGTTACTCCAAGAAAAGGCAAAAATGATTGTATTGAACTCTTTAAAATGTAAAGCCAAGTGAGATGAAATAAAGTGAGAGGAGAACAAGTTCAAAATCCCCACAATAGTTAAATCTTGCTTTGACAAGTGAAATTGTGGATTCTTATGATTTGGTTTCTTTTAATAAAGTAAATCCAAAACAAAAACAAATAGATGCAATGCAAGTAACATATGATGCTTTAATGAAAAAAACACTTGGAATTTAGTTGAATTACCTCCAAATAAGAAATTGATAGGATTCAAATGGGTATAGCAAACTAAGTTTAAATAAGATATATATTTTTTATCAATACAAATCCAAGTTAGTTGCAAAAGGATATGTAGAAAATAAGGTATCGACTATCATGAAACATTTGTTATGACTACAAAATTAATCACAATCATAATGTTGTTAGCACTAGCAACATAATTTGGATGGTGGGTACACTTGATGGATATCAAAAGTTAATTCTTAAAGGGGGATTTGTAAGAAGTATATATGGAGCAACCTAAATAATTTGTAATTGAAGGTGAAGAAAATTGGTATATAAGTTGGTGAAGGTTTGTATGGATTAAAACAAGCCCCTCGAGCATGGTATGAAAATATTAGCAGTATCTTAAATCAATAGGTTTCAAGAGATGTGATTACAATCCTAACTTGTATACCAAATAAAAAGGTGAATAATTTAGCATTATGGGGGTATATCCAGAGGATTTAATCCTTACATGTAGTAGTAATTTCTTCATTCATGATATGAAATGGATTAATATATAATTTTTCATCTATTTTAGTTCTTGTTGGGTGAGAGATTAGATGAATTGGCTTGTAGGGCCCATTTTATGGAAAGGTGTAACTTTTCAAAATTGGGGGACAAAACCTACTTGTAAATGATATTTTTTGGGGTAATAATTTCATTGATTAAGAAATGCTACTTGATTTTATTCTACACTCTAATACCTCAACGATCCAAGAATTTCCTCAAACATAATCTATATGAAGAAGTTATTCCTCTTGTGATTTAACCTATTCAGTTGAAAGCCATGATATCGAGTGTCCACATCAACTCTCATTTATCAAACATGCAGAGCTATTCATGTATGTAATTTTAATAACATTCTATAAGGTTCAAAACCGTAACACTAATCGATAGTTGAGGCCTGCAAAAATCCTAGAACTAATCCTAGATGACTATCGAGCTATGTTAAATACTAGATCATTAGCAAAAAAATGGGTTCCATTGTTATGATGCTATGGTATTATTCCATAGTTCAACAACAGCATAGGAGTGGATATTAGAGAAGAACAAAGGAGGAAGCAGATCATGCAGTAGTCATTATAGGAACAAAGCCATAAGTAACTCCATAGAGAGTACCCATTCTGTTGTATTTGCATTCTATATAAAACACCAGGGCATAGTCCTCATTCTTTGTTAAGTTTTTCCCCATAGTGGATTTTTTTGGGGTATATCTTATGTTATTGTGTGAATTGTGTATTTGTTTTCTCTAGTTATTTGTCTTCTAGTTCTAGTTATTTAGCATTCAGTGGAAGTAAACTAATAAAAAGAACTAAGTTGTAAGATACATTGTGATGAATTGTTCCAATGGAATATCCATGGTAGTTTACATATCATATTGGTATCAGAGTAGTTTTTCTTTGGGGTTCTATGGGAAACCACAGGATCTAATGATGTAATAAAGAAAAAGTCTTCAAACCCTAGTTATGGCACATGAATCTAGTGAAGAAGCGATGGGTAATTATGAACAACAATTTACAAAGTTGGAAATACAAGTCATTGATATCTCACACAACATGTCAATCTTCATGGTTTCTCTAGAGATAAATTTTAAACCTTTCAGTTATTTCTGATCCTCTAACTCAGGTTTTGGGTCAAACGAGAAATTGGAAGATAAAGGTGACCCAGAAAAGTAGTTGAGGAAAGAGCTCAAGAAAGAGCAGTCAAATTCCAGTACTAATATTCCTTCCTAATCTTTGTTTAAGATGGAAGCAAAATTTGTTATCAATCCATACCAAGGTGAGATCGATGCTTTAAATCTGAATCATTAGTTGCATCAATTAGAGATCTATTTTAATGTCTGCAACATATATGAGGAGTACAAGATTTCATTTGCCCAATAGAAGTTAGAGGTCCATGCATTAACTCAGTAGGAAATCCATATGGAGGCACTTAGGCTAGAGGGTGATCCACCAATAACTAAGTGGGAGGATTTCAAAACCATCATTAATTCCCAGTACTATCTTATTGGATATGTAGAACACCAGTGGATCCTTTCGCAGTATTTTAGGCAAAGGAAAGGGCATAGTGTACAAGAGTACACCATTGAATTCAAGAAGATGGATATCACATTGGGTATCTCACCCAACAATCCAAATTTATTCCTCAAATATCTGGATATTTTACACAATAATTTATGAAAGCAAGTGATGCTCTTCAAGGCCATGACAATTGATAAGGCCTATGTGCAAGCACAATACCTAGAAAATAAAGCCACAAGAAAGGACAACTAAGTGATTCTAAACAAAAAGAGAACCAACATGATTCCAAGAAGGGGATGAAGACATGTAAAGGAAATTATAAGAAGATTACATCCATGACACATCAATGCAAGGATCCAAATAACCATTGTAATCATTGTGACACCTATGGTCACACTAAACAAAAGTGTTGGAAATGGAATATAGAGTTGAACCTTAAGAATTGCAAGAAGAAATTTGAGAAGAAGAACCTTCTAGCCACATATTTAAGCAAAGAGGTAGAGAGAAAATTAGGCATGGATGAGAATATTTTCTGCACTTCGGTGCAGAAGGAGGTGAATTTGAGTATCCTTCATCATAAGGAAGAGAAAGAGATGACAAAACTCGTCATATGAAGATCTCGATGAAGAATACCAAGGTAGATTCTCTATTTGATTATGGTTCATAGGAAAATATCATAGAAAAAAATCTTGTAAGTAAGATTGGATTGGAAGCACATGATCACCTTATCCATAATCCATTGGGATGGATAAATATGGATACAAAACTTAGAGTCATGAAAAATTATGAAAAATTACAAGATTGAATTTGGTGTAGATTATATCAATAAAGTAAAGGTAGACATAATACCCCTTGATGTTTATGATTAAGTACAATATCTTCATAAGGAGAGCAAACAAATACCACTTCATCAAAGATGGTAAATCTTCCCTCGTTAACGTACACAAAGTAAAATTGAAGATCTCTCTAGTAATTTCCAACCAAGCAAAACAACTGATCAGTTCAAGGAGAAAGTTTGTATTTATTTTATTAATACATAATCAACGAGAAGTTGAATTATTAAAAGTAAAGGAATCCCTAGAGAGATGTACCAAAGAGAAGAAACACTAGTTGGAGAACCTTTTATAGGCATACAGAGAAGTGTTCTAGGATCCTAAAGGGATATCTCTTAAAAGAGATGTGGAGAATGAGATAGGGATATTACAAAATTATCCATTACCAAACAACAGATTGTACAAATAGTATGTTATGGAAGCAGTTGAAACAACTACTGGAGCATGGAATAACTCGATGAAGCACCTTACCTTGTGGGTAACTTATTATCATAGTACCCAAGAAGGATATGAATTTGAGGATGTGTATTGACTATAGAGCTCTTAATAAGATCATCCTAAAGAATCGATACCCATTTCCTAGGATCGATGATTCACTGGATTAGTTGCAACATGCCAAGTACTTCACTAAGTTATATCTCAAATCGGGATACCATCAGGTACAAGTGAAGGAAGAAGACACCTAGAATACCACCTTCAATAATAGGAAATCTCTATATGAATGGTTAGTAATTATTTGTGTTTGTGTAATGCACTAGTTACGTTTATACGTTTAATGAATGATGTATTGTGTCATTTCTTAGATTTAATTGTGATAGTGTTTGGATGATATATTTGTTTATAGTGCTACCCATTAAGAGCATATCTCACATCTCAAACAAGTGTTGGAGAGCTTGAAAAAACACCAATTGCTAGCAAACATTAAGAAATGTGAATTTTCTCAATAGTCTTTGGTGTATTTAGGGTATGTGATTGGTCAAGGAGAAAAAAAGATCGATCCTGCAAAGATGGAGGCCATCACTAAGTAGCCTATTCCTATAAATTCCATTGAACTTAGTAGCTTTTTGTGGGAAACACAATGCCTTAAGAAATTCATAGCTTCATTTTTTGGCTATGGTTGTGCCTATCCACTCCATAACAACCAACAAAACTAGGTTCTAGTGGGGAAGAAATAAACAAAAATACTTTAAATATCTCAAGCGAGACATTAGTCAGACACCAATTCCCTCATTTCTTAACTTGCAGAAGCCTGTCAAATTTCATATAGATCCAAGTGGGTACGATATGGGAGTAGTTTTGATGCAAGGAGGGAGACCAATATTCTATCATTATGAAATGTTCCATAGCAACATCTTGAACTACCTTACATAGGATAAGGAACTCTATGGCTTAGTTCAAGTTGTTAAGAAATGGAAGTAGTATCTGATAGGAAAAGGGACCATCATTCACATTGATCACTAGCCATTGTAGTATTTTCAATCCCATGTTAAGTTACAACAAATTCAACACTACAAGTGGATGGTATTTTTACAACAATCCCATCTAATGATTAAATATAAGAGGGGAAATACAAACAATCTAGCATACATGTTCTCAAGGCCACCTATAGCCAAGATCACATCTTTGGGTACTCTTATGCATATGGAACCTTTCATGCATAATGAATACACGAAGGATTACATGGAAGATGAGGACGTCGGGGAGGTATTTCAACAACTACAAGGCCAATTCCATGTATAAGAAGGTGACAACAAGGTTGGCTATCATCTCCATGATGGTTTACTCTACAAGTTGTACAAGATTTGTCTTCCTAAAGGTGAGAGATGGAAACTCATGAGAGAGGCTTACACCTCCAAAGTTGCAAGGCATTTTTGTGTTGGGAAGATAATTTCCAATTTACAAATATATGTAAATTAGCCTAGAATACAAGAAGGTGCAGCTCGGTTTATTAGAGGATGCATATTTTGTTGTACAATAAAAAAAATTAATAGGAAGAAAGGTCTATACCATTTCTTACATGTTCCTATGAGACCATGGGAGAGCATATCCTTCGATTTTGTTGGTGGGATTCCAACCACTAGGAAAGGACATGACTTTTTATCTGTGGTAGTGGAAGGTTCAACAAGATATGCATTGATATTCCTTGTAAAAATACCATAAAAGGACAAGAAGAAACAAACATGTTCTTTGAACAAGTCTGGGTTCACTTTGGCATACCAAGGAGAATCATCTTCTACAAGCATACTAGATTTCTCAGTACAATTTGGACCACATTTTGGAAGAAAATGAACACCAAGTTGAAAATATATACAACATTCCATCCACAAATATATGTGCATACATAAGTAGTCAATAGGAATTTGATGCAACTTTTGAGGGGTTACAATCATAAGTGTCTAACTACTTGGGTTGAAAAATCAATCTACATCAAGCACTCTTATAACAAACCAATCCACACTTACATTGGAAAGTCCATTTTGAAACTTGTTTTGGATATTTTCTACCTTCACCTATGGATGTTGTTTATAAACAACAAGGTGGGGTGAGGCAGGACACCATTGATGAAGCATTAAAAGCTAAAAAAATACATTTATAATATTAGGCAACCCCATTTGCAAGTACAAGATGAGCTGAAGAGGTCACATGAAAAGTTTAAGGAAAGGCATGACCAACAATGGGTTAACAAAACATTTAAGGTGGGAGACAAAGCATGGTTTCACTTGAATAAGGAAAGACTACAAGGTCATGGTAAGAATATCAAGGCATTATAGTGTGGTTCTTTTGAAGTGTTGGAGAAGGTAGGAAGCAATTCCTACATACTTAGTCTACCCTCATATATGCACATTTACTTAGTAGTGTGTGGAAAATCTAAAAATTTATGAACCTTCCATGTTTGATGAGAAACTTGAGAAGGGAATACCTTTTGTAGAGGACTTGGCACCAAAGGCTCAGGTAGAGTTAGAAAAAGACATAATTTCGCAAAAGAATTCTAGGATAACCAAGTGAGGAAAATATGAACTATGGTAGGTGGCATTGAAAGGATAATTTCAAACAAATTCACTACAAGGAAAAGACCATTTAGTGGAGGTTATAGTGGATTACCCTGTCAACAGAGCCCAAATATCCATTTATAGAAGAGTTCACTAGCAGAGGCGAGTGACCGGATGTTTTAGGGGATGTATTTTTTATGCATTCTAGTAGATATGAACACATTGATGTGTTTATCAACACAATGAACCAGTACTTCCATAGATCATGTTGCACCTCGACCAAAAACATAATGAAGCAAAAAATATATAAATATTTTCACAACCGGTGCATCACTTCAATACAAACACACTATAGCATGTAAAACCACCATTCATCGGTGTTTCTTTAAATCATGTTGCACCACGACCAAAAATATCATCAAGGGAAAACCATATTTTCAAAATTGGTGCATTGATTGACATAAAGTGCATTGATGCATCCTTACATAAGTGGTATCGCATTAGGATTATCATTTTAAATTTTAAATTTCTTTTACAGTGTGTTTTATAGTATGGAATGCCTTAGAGCGTCCAAAAAACAAATGCATTGTATTAGGTCAAAAAACATAGCTTGTAATATTTTATTTCGAAATTGTGTTTTTTGGTGCAGTTTATATTAACCGCTACCCTAGTGTGTGCCTCACTCAAGCACACTGAATAAGGGTTTTATAAAAAAAAATTGCACCGTAAAAATCATTCTTACCTTGTAAAATGCTTTTGATCCCAACATCACCAGTGTTGTACATCACCCCCATAGATGCACTTCCATTCAACCTGCACTTGGGCACATTGTTTTTTCCTATTGGCTCCTATCTACATTTTGTATTTATCCAAATCGTGGTCAAAATTTCCATGCATCACTATAATGACTCATCGATGCACAAGAGAGAAGGTAAATTGATTGTTACCTCACAATTTAATTTTTTAGCAGATTAACTTTTAAAATAACCCCTAATTGTCATTTGAAAAAATTAAAAAGTCATGCGGTGCATTTGAACCATTTGGCTTGAACCAATAGTCGGTGTACCCTATAAAATTTATAGGTGAACCGACACTAGTGCATTTCCAGAAGAAACACATCGTTTTGGGATTATTATCAATCCTCCCTTTGACCACATAGTCTATTTGTCTATTTTTCCAACTTACGAGGTCTTCATCACTCCACTAGTGCATGGGAGACACACCTAGGGGACACCTGCCACTTACTGCACATATCTGCATGAGTTTTGGATCCCTAGGGACCAATCCCTAGAATTTAGGAACCCACTCTGAGTGCCACTGTAGTTGACCCTATTTGGTATTCAAATAAGTCCAATTATGCTTAGATCGTCATCAATTGGATCACTCTTAGTTATCCTAGCATCAATTTCCATTATTCAAGGGAAGTAGGGTGCATTTTCTCACCTACCCTCATCTGTTAACTAGTTGTGAACTGTTTTAGTGATCTGGAGTTGCATTAATGAGCTCTAGTGGTGATTTTTCCACACTGAGTTAGCTCCAAAATCAATCCGGGTTGGTAGATTTGAATCATATCTTAGGTATTCAAATTCTCCTATATGTATTAGCATTTTATTACTTAATTACATAATGATTAATGGATTATTATTATTATTCCAACTATTGGTCTCATAAGTGTTTTTATCTTCCATGAATTATTGATTTGAGTTTATCAATACTTCTCTATGTTCTACAATTCATCATTTGAATCCTGTAGGCTTGATGATCCTATACTTCATTGAATTTTACATGGTATCAGAGCTAGTATCAAGGCCAATAGCAATCCTTGGGAATCTTCCATTGATGCACTGAAAGCTATTGGGTTACACATAAATCTTAGAATTATTGCCTTGATCCCTCTATATTTTGTCCAAAGAAGTCTATCCAGGTGTGATGCACCCAGAAAGTACACATGTCAAAGTGGAGAGTGTTTGGTCTAATTTGATTCGAATTGCAGTGTTTTTGTAGGTTATTTGAATATTTCTTGAAGAATTTGTTGTTCTTGAAGTTGTGAAATGCAAAATTCGGCAGCTCTGGCTCCTAGAATCCTCAGACATTTCAATTATCTTGATTGGAGGGCTGATATGCATATGGTCTTGCACAAAAAGGGTCTGTACAAGGTCACCATATGAAGAAAAGTTGAACCCCAGCAATATATTGAAAAATCCATGTATCTAAATAAGATTGATGAAGCTTTTGGCTTTATGTGCATCCACATCTCCAGAGAGTTGCTCTTTCACCTGAAGGGATTGAGAACACCAAAATAAGTATGGTACAATATAGAATCCTTGTTTGAAAAGGATGAGATGAGGGGCCATATCCTGGAGAATAAGCTGATAGTACTACTGTCCAGATACTTCGAAACTATACAACACTTTTTCTCAAAATTCAAATCATTGGTCATGCAATGCAAGTAATGTGATATTGATAAGAAGGAAGATCAATTAGTGCTCTCATTTCTAAGCACACTTGGCCTAGAATTCTTAGTGTTTGTGTCCACCTTTCACTCTGGGAGACTAACTACTGCTAATCGATGAATGTCATCCCTTGATGCATTCACAGAGTCTCTAATACAAGAAAAAGGCAAGTTGATACAAATGGGAGCTCTCAGAACCTCTCCAAATCAAGCTCTCTTAGCTGGTGAGACAACGAATGTGCAAGCAAGGAGGAGGTAGAAAGGAAAATAAAAGATGAACATTGAATTCGTACCTAAAGATCAATTTGATCCATCCAATGAAGCCTTGGGCTTTAGGAAGGACAAACATCAGAGGTGTGACAAGGGAAAGTGCTCCTAATGTAAGAAAGGAAACCATACAGAGAAATATTTTATGAAGAAGACAATATATCAGATGACAAAACTCATTGAGTGGCACAATATTTCCCTCTGTGAAGGCACAAGGAAGGGTGACTCTGGAGACAAGAATGAAGATCATGATGAGATATTACATGCACTACTGACTAGTTATTCGAAATCACATGCCTTCCTCGTTGATTCAGGAACCTCCAATCATATGGTGTCATCCAGATAATCCTTTTCTTCATTACTTCTTACTAATGGTTCTAGTATTCAAATGGGTAATGACACTCAAATACAAGCTGGAGGAAAGGGTTCAATCAAGCTAAAACATGGAGTGTTCAAAAATGTACTCTATGTTTGCTCCTTAGCTTCAAATTTGTTATTTGTATACCAGATGACACATACTAGCCCAACAAAGTGATTTGTAGTTGGTCCTAACTCGATGGAGATCTCAGATATCTAAACTGGGAAGCTTATAGTGAAAGGTGTTGCAAACCATGCCTCCAAGACACATGAATTCTCACACTTTCTCCCATACTTAGATCTAGTGCAATATTAACTGATATTTGAAAGGGAAGGTAAAACCATTCTACCCAAACCTTTTGCATATGATAATGTTTCCATTAATGTTTCAAATTCAGAACCTGAAGCAGAGGACAAAGTTGAATCAATTTATGAAATTGACAATGAAGTTCACAGTGATTTAGATCTAGATCCAGTCCCTACTACCATTCCTAGGCCGAAGTGGGATCAAAAGGTTATTGAGGAAGTTGGGAACATGACTAGAAATCCATCTGATATGAAGAGAACAAGATCCTAGTTTCAAAAAGAAATCCTTGCGATATGTCAAGAAAAATTACTTCTTTCAGAGAGGTGCAACAAGCTATAAGAGAGATGCTACATGATGGTAAGGTCTGATCAACAATTATGCTCATTGAAGAACAAATTGGATCATGTCACTCTTCCTCAAGAAGGAAGAAACAAAGGAGCATTCCTTCTCCTATATATCCTCATACTGGAAGAATATGGAAAAGTCCACATGCACGAGCCCATGAAACTAGTGCACACAAGAACCATCACTCTGCATTACTGCTCCACAAAGATGTAGATTGGAGAAACATTTTCACAAGTTTTTACTCAAGAAGAAATAATTTCTCTTAGGATGAAATCTTGTTCATGATTTTCTTGTTTATTTTGAGGGAGGGGTTCCCATGAGGTTTTCCCCATTTCCTCGGCTTTTTTATGCAGTTATTATTTTTTGCATTTAGATTGTATGGGTGACCTTTGGTCTTAGTTGCTAGATCCCAAGGTTTCCAAAGTCAGTATTAAGGTGGGGTGATGGGGTTATTATTAATCCCACCTTTTACCACATAGTCTATTTGTCTATTTTCCTAGATTATGAGATCTTCATCACTCCACTATAGCATGGGGTACACACCTAGGGGACACCTGCCACTTACTACACATGTATGTATGAGTTTAGGTTCCCTAGGGACCAATCCCTAGAATTTAGGATCCCACTCTATGTGGCACCAGCAGTCTCTAGAAGTTTACCCTAGTTGGTATTCAGTTAAGTCCAGTATTCTATAATTCTCATCAGTTAGTTAACTCAGTCATCCTTGCACCAATTTCCATGATTCAAGGGAAGTAGGTCACATTCCCTCACCTACCCTCATCAGTTAACTGGTCGTGAACTATTTTAGTATTCAAGAGTTGCATTAGTGAGATATAGTGGTGATTTTCCCACAATGAGTTAGCTCTGGAGTCAATCCAAGTTGGTAGTTCGAATCCTATCTTAGTATTGATGCCTTGGTTATGTAGGTGTTGGAATGGTGTCTAAGGCAAACAACAAGGGATGAAAACCCAACCAAAGGATTCAAATAATCCAATGCAAGTATTACCCTATCCTCAAGCTCTTTGGTGTGGTTAACACCCATGGATATTCGGCCTCCGTTGGAACTCTTTGAGTTTGTGAGTTTTGATCCAAAAGAATCGGTCTTGCTATGAAGGAAAACAAGATATTGTATGTCTACAAAACACTAGATCTACCTAGAAGGAAATCTAAGTTAATTTAGAACTATTCTAAGATGGTGGCTTGTGATTGTGCAGGTCAGCTTCATGTAGAAATAGATAACTGCATTTATCAACTTAACAGAAATGTTAAAAGGTCAATTACTTATCTTCCCAAGTTACTATTAATAAATTAAAATTAATCAACAGCAGATTGAGGGTTACATGCATTCAAGATCAACCTGTAATTGATATGTTATTTGAAAAATTAACATCAATTAAACTTTACTGTGAAACCATTTGCAGAAATAAATAATGTTTTAATTAAATAAAATCTTTCAAAAAATCATGAACACACAAATCATTAGCAAAGATAAACCATAACTATAGATCACTGTGTTTAATAAATTGCAAAAGATTTGACAACATTGATAAGAAATCTGGAGTTAAAATCAACATTCATCAAAGAAACTTGATCAATAGATAAAAGAAGATCTAAAAATAACTTCACTATATAATTGAAATTCTGTAAGAAATTACAAGATTAGCATCAAACAAAGTATCTCCATTCTCTTCTGCTGAATTTTCCTCCTTGGTAGCAGCGTCTCCTATTCTCTATCTTCAAACAATTGAAAGTCAAAAAATTAAAGATCTTTGAAAGAGAAATATTTTCCAACTATGTCGAGCGCTTCCCCCCCTCTCTCAGAATTTTGAGGTCTAATTTATAGAAGTGAAGAGCAAGGGGAAGGATAGCATCAAATCCCCAGATGTCTGGTTCGTTCAACTATGCAAAAACAATCGAAATGAATTTCTAAAAAATTCACCTCTGTTCAATCACGTTGTTTTCTCAAACTGTTGATAGATTTGCAAAACTGTCCATGTAAGGGAGGAAATGAGCCCATTTTGGAAGTGGGTTTTCAATCGTTTGAGATAATTCTCCACTATTTGCTCACAATCCTCCATGTAAAAACATGTCTTCTACAGGTGCGCCATCCATTTTTAAACTTCATTATTTACAGCAACAACAAATTAGGGTTTAGTGAAATACTTTGTATTAACATTGTAAACTATGTGATATTAAAAGCCAATTATATAAATAAATTATTAATATTGTCCTCTAAAAGTATATCGAATGTAATTTAAACAATAATAACAATCTTATCAACAAGCAAAGCTAATAATTCATTGTAAAATATAATACTTTGCTTAATGAGAAGTGATTGACTCTTTCCATTATTTAATGTACACATTTTCAAGTCATATATCAAAACGATTAAAACTTATTGTTCAATCAAATTATTCTAACCCGTCAAGATTCTCTTTAAACTTATTGATTGAATGAAGTTCAATTTTGTTGCCAAAACTATCGAAATATCATATGAATTTAACTAGCCAAAATTGAAGCATGTAAATGACTTAAACAATTTCAAATGAGGATAAGCAATCTTTACACACAATAGTTAGAATCAAATGACAAGATCTTTGAAATATCTGAAAACCAGTAAAAATTAAAATCAAGCCTAAAGTATAAAGATTTGAGGAATCGAAAAATGAAATCCATACGATGACCTTTCAATGCTAGCAAGAAAAAGTAAAAGTTAAGTATTTACAAAATTTACATTATGATTCTAGGCATGCAAAAGTGAAAATAAAACTCCATCAAGGTCAAGTATTGAACAAATGCAATACCCAAATTCATGAGAGAAGAATCCATAAGATCAAAAATCCCAAAACGAATTAGGCAATAACCAGCCACCATTTTGAATAATCAACTTATGCAGTGAAAACCAAATCTAGGTGGGGAGTGTGAAAGATAACATGTTAATTTAACCACCGAGATTATGGAACCAATTGAAATGATAAAAAAAAACTCAAGTGAATCAAAACAAATAAGTAAAAATGAAAATAATGTGCATTCTGCAATCTGCAATGTGAGTTGTTGGTTATGGAAATGCAACTTCATATAAAAATAAAAATAAAATGTCTGTAATCCACAATGTTAAATTTTTATCATTTATTCAATATGATTTAGGATATTATCTGAGAGAATAACATGCCCACGAATAATCACAAGAGACAAGAGACAAAGAATTTTCCTCAGGGAAACCATAAAGGAGAAAATCTCGCAACTTCCTCAGAGATAGAATGAGCACCAATAGCAAAAGTAAAACCCGAAAACACAAAGATGATCTCTGCCAACTAATCTCTCTCACTTGTGCCAGCACTTATTTTATTACGCATGTGCCTCAGTTGAGTGAGTGTGTGTCACAAATAGAGAGGCTCACTCTCTATTTATACTAGTTTTCGACTTGACAATTACTTACTAGGGCCAGTTTCTCTAGGAGAGTCTAATAACCCTAGTGCCCCGAAACTGTGGGGACTTTGCGCCCTGATCAACAAGGAGGGTTAACCTCAACTCAATTTTGGGGACTATTGCCTCGAATTACAATGGAGGGTTAACCTCAATGACTTTACATGACTTTATTATATTAATGACTCTCCCGATAGGAACATTGGGGTATAATGAAATACAAATGATTCTCCCGATAGGAACATCGAGGTACAATATAATATATACAAGTGAATACATTTCGAAGTTACAAATACATAAACACTCCCTCTTAACTAGGAAGGTATTCTCTTGACATGGTTCATCATCACTAGTCTTTGTCACTAGATCATCATCAAAGTTGGATCATCACTGGATCATCATAGTCGTCATTGCTTCCACTATCTCGATCAAACGGTGCTATCTCTCAATTCTACTCATCATAGGAAGTTCTACAGAGCCAACCCTTTTTCATGATGGTTGTAGGCCTAGCCTCTATGTAGGTATTCATCTTCTTCGGCACTTATATCTGACCATGGAAGGAACACATCCAAGAACCGTGTCAGAAAGGCCTACCCAACACTTACATCTGACCATGGGAGGAACACATCCACCACCATGTCAGAAAGGCACACCTAGCACTCACATCTGACCATGGGAGGAACACAGCCACCACCATATCAGAAATTCCTAGCACTCACATATGACCATGGGAGGCCCAAACTGCCACCATGTCAGAATGGCCCAGCACTTACATCTGACCATGGGAGGAACACATACAAGAACCATGTCGAAAATACTTAGCACTTATATCTGACCATGGGAGGAACACATCCAAGAACCATGTCGAAAAGACTCAGCACTTATATCCGACCATGGAAGGAACACATCCAAGAACCATGTTGGAAAGGCTCAGCACTTATATTTGACCATGGGAGGAACACATCCAAGAACCATGTCAGAAAGGCTCAGCACTTACATCCAACCATGGGAGGAACACATCCAAGAAACATGTCAGAAAGGCTCAGCACTTACATCTGACCATGGGAGGAACACATCCAAGAACCATGTCGAAAAGGCTCAACACTTATATCTGACCATGGGAGGAACACATCCAAGAACCATGTTAGAAAGGATCATCACTTATATCTAGCCATGTGGGGAACATATCCCGCATCCATGCTAGAAAGGATCAACACTTATATCTAGCCATGTGGAGAACACATCTTGCATCCATGCTAGAAAGGCTTGACACTTATAGCCGACCATGGAAGGAACTAATCCTACCATATCAGAAAGGCTCTATACTTATATCTTCCCATGGAAGGAACCAATCCTACCATGTCAGAAAGGCTCTGCACTTACATCTTCCCATGGAAGGAACTAATCCTACCATGTCATAAAGGCTCTCGGACTCATCACTTCCCATTGGAAGGAACCTCGATCTGGATAACACCAAGCTTCTCCCTGAAGTAATCAAACTTCACTCTGACCATTTCTAGCATAGAATCACATCAGGGTTGATTACGTCCAAGAATAACCTACAAGCTTCACCAAGACTGATTACATCCGAGGAAAACCTACAGGACTTTTTACGTCTAAGCAACCTATGAGCTTCACTAAGATTTTATGCTCAGACAACCTACCTCACCGGCTATGCTAGAACTCATCACTCCCTCGTTTGAGAGATCTCGATATGGATCACATAATGGAGCTTCACTTATCCTCTCTCCCAAATAGCCGAGAAAGTGGCAACATATTTTTCCTCGGCTGTAGTCAATGCCATGCAGAACTCCTTCCTGCTAAACCAAGAGATCACACCTAATCCCATATTGAAGTAGCACCCTGAAGTGCTCTTCCTCTCAATGGCACTTCCTGCCCAATCTGAATCCACATAACCCTCTAGCTTAATGTTCTGATTCACCTCATACTTGAGCCCATAATCAACTGTACCCTTTAGGTACCTCAGAATATGCTTTGCACCAATCAAGTGAACATGTCTCGGATTTGACAGAAATTGGCTCAATGTGTTCACAACAAAGCAAATATCTGGTCTCATATTTGTTAGGTACATCAATGAACCAATCATCTGATGATACATCGTAGCATCAATCGTCTCTAATGAAGCATCACTCAATAGCTTTAGGTTCGATGCCATAGGTGTGGTCATGGCCTTGCATTACATCATCTCAAACCTCTTTAGGATCTCCACTGCATACTTCCCTTGTCCCCAAGAGATTCCATCCACATTCTGCCACGCCTCCATGCCTAGAAAGTAGTGCATCATCCCCAAGTCCTTCATCTCAAACTCGGCAGCAAGTCTCCTTCTTGAAAATTTAATGAGTTCCTCTTTTCTGCCAGGAACAAGTCATCGACATATAACAGGAGCATCACTGGTATTCCGCCTTCAACCTTGAAGAAAAGGTTGGAATATGCTTTACTCTCAGTAAATCCTAGAGCCATCAATAAGTTGTCCATCCTATCATACCATGTCAAACCTCAGGATCTTCTGCAGTCACTCCCTCTGAAGCAAAGCATCATTCTCCCTTTGCCTTTTGTACTCTAAGCATTGAAACATTTTGTACCGAAGTGACAAGTAGCTTCCTCTGCTACTAATATTCTATGTATATTTATAGGGTCACTGGATACCAAGATCCTCTATCTTGAACCTTTTCAAAAGTTTTTCTCGCACCCATCTATGAGCTTGTCATCCTCTATAGGATTTCACCTTCAACCTTGTAGCAAAGGTTAATTTCTTCATCGCTCTAGGTGATCTCCAAGATCCTCATTTATGTGTTATCCCATGGGTGCCTTCTGAGCTCATAAAAGGCCTTATTTTGCACACATGAGCCTACATGTCAAACTTCTAGTGGCTGCAAATGTCTCTTTGTAGTCTATGCCTTCTTTCTGTGAGAAGCCTTGTGCTACCAATCTTTCCTTGTATCCCATGATGTTGACATCTACTGCATGTTGGATCTTGTAGATCCATATGGAATACATTACGGACTTCCCTTTAGGTCTCGATATTGCATCCTAGACATCATTCTTCTTGAAATGGTACTCTCCTTCCCTTTCTTCTTGGCTACTTCTCCATAGCTGGAAAGCTCTGCATCAATGATGTCGCTCAACAGTGTCACATAATTGCACTTTGTCTGAGACCTCTTCTTTCTTTGAAAGTATCATCATATTATTCTTCATCTTGGATTATTTCTCAAACTGTTGTCACTTGTTCTTCGGAACAAGTCTCATCCTTCTTTGCTTATAGGAAATTGTACGTGATCTTTCCTACAAGTCAGATGCACTAGTTGTATGGTTAGAAACATTTCATAAGGCATATTCATAATGGAAAATTCTTATGCATAGAGATATAATCATGCAACTATTTAGCCAATACAAAATTCATCTATATCTCACAGAAACTTTCTAGATTCCTTCCATCTCTACCATGACATCATTGAGATTGTGCACTAATCCAATATGTTAGCAAAGAGGTTTCATTCTAGATAAGTAGCAATGGATAGTTGTATAGCACCATGAGCTACTTACCCATCACATGCATATTAGTAGTATACTGTCATTAATGCAAACATTCTATCATGCATAATACATCAAATGAATATAAACAACTGCATAACAAAACAATATCATGAAATTACAATTGAATACTTATCTTTATTTGTTTCGTGGGTAGACTCCTTTCAGCTTCATCATCTTCTTCATTCATAACAGCATCATTTCTTATCCAAATGCTTAAGATGAATAAGAGGTTATTCAAGAATTGAGTTCTTCATATTCCTCATCGCTTGAGGGATCTTCTTTGAATCATGAGCGCTTGATATTCGATTGCTCCCATCTTCTCTTCTCTTATTATGGGCTGAGCTTCATCTTTTGTTTGCTCTTCCTAGACTCTGTTGAAAGTAATCACTTCCTTCTAGAACACATTCCTCGAATGAAGGAATCCCATGATCCTAGGAGGCCATTCAAGGTGGTTATCACAGCTTCTACATTCTCCACTTATTCTTCTACTACTTCAAGTTGTTATTTGATTTGAGAGACCCTTGTAAAGTATGATCGTATGGTCTCTGCATTATGGATCTTCACATTCTTCAACCAGTTTCTCAAAGTCATCTTCCGATTTATGTTCTTCCCTTCAAATATCTTGGTCAAGGAATCAAACATCTCTTTAGGTGTCTTTAGGGAAGACACTTGTGGTATAAGGTGATCCTTGATTGAATCAACAATGATCTTCTTGGCCTTGACCAAGTTCTTCTTGTGTAAGGCTTTTAGCCTCATATCCCTCTGGAACTGGAACCTCTCCGCTTATGTAGGTGTCCATTTCATTTTCTTCAGAAACCAGTGAAATCCTATATTCCCATGCTCGAAAGTTTGCAGATTCACCAAGCTTGTCATCAATATGGTGTGATAGGTCATTTTGAAATGAAAACCTCAAATGTAAATAACAAAGATTAGATCTTATCGATTTGAGGTGTCCGTCCTGGTTCCAAATCTGGCTGGTATAGGGGTTGTCATAGAAACCCTAATTTTCAAAAATTGGAATCTTTCAGATCTGATTGGATAGAAAGATGGGCCTCTTCAAGGTGAGTTGTCCAATGTACTCCTTTTCTGAAAACAATGGAGGGAAGTTCCTGGAATAGGAAGCCCTAGTTTTCTAATTTCCTCTACAGGAATGCCTGATATTGTTTCTGGGATATCTCCAAAATTATTACTCTCCTATGTCTAAAATTTCGTACTGAGGTATCCTCGTCTGTCTTCTTTCCAACACCATTGGTTTGAGCATAATTGGTTTCACCAATTGGAACGCATGAGAGTTTTCCCAAGGTGACTTATTTCAGGACTGTTCAGCATAACGAACTTGTACAGAGTGCCACATGTCCCTGTTTTATCATCATGGTCTGAAAATTTTACCATAGAAATAAAGTTCCATGCCCTATCTGGAAAATCTTGTGAGATTTAATTTGGACCTTCGTAGCCCAAGATATAGCAATTATCCCTAGGTGTCCTCTTTAGGGATGAATCCTGGAAGAGGATGGAACCCTGATTTGGAGGAATCATATCTCCAAGAATATAGATAATATGAGGCCAAAATGTTTACATAGGGTACATCAGGATTTTTTCTTTAGCTTGTGAAAATTTTGGCCCTTAATACTTATTCAGTCTCGTGATATAGCGAATGTACCAAAACTACCAATTTTAGTATTTTAGGGTTTTCATGCCTAGGGTCAAACTAGGGTTTGACTTTCCCAGAGTTTCACTTAGCCAAAAAATTCAAACTTGGTCTCTAAACTTAGATTTTGATGAGGAGAGAGATTATATGCTAGACTCACTCAAAAATTCCTCTTCTATAAAAATCCCTAATTTCCCGTAGCAAAAACTGAAAATGCCCGAAATCAAATTCTGCTTCGACGGAAAGATGCGCCCTTCAATGGAGAGTTGGCCTAGCCTCCTTTTGCTGATGGATTGTGGAGAGAGCCCCAAAAAGTAAGAATTCCTAGCTTCTATAGCCTCACAATGTCTTCTTCTCAGGTTATCTCTGATACCATGTTAAATTCTTATCATTTATTCAATATGATTCAGGATCTTATCTGAGAGAATAACATGCACAGCAATACTCACAAGAGACAAGAGAAACCCGAAAGCATAGCAAAAGTAAAAACCCAAAAACATAAAGATGATATCCGACAACTAATCTCTCTCACTTATGCCAGCACTTACTTTCTCACTCACGCGTCGTAGTTGAGTGAGTATGTGTCACAAATAGAGAGGCTCACTCTCTATTTATACTAGTTTATGACTTGGCAATTACTTACCAGGGCCGACTTCTCTAGGATATTCTAATAACCCTAGTGCCCGGAAACTGTGCAGACTTTTCCCCCTAATTAGCAAGGAGGGTTAACCTCAACTCAATTGTGGGGATTATTTCCCCAACTTACAATGGAGGGTTAACCTCAATGAATTTACATGACTTTATTATATTAATGAATCTCTTGATAGGAACATTGGGGTACAATGAAATACAAATGATTCTCCCAATAGGAACATTGGGGTACAATATAAGATATACAAGTGAATACATTCTGAATTTACAAATACATCAACACACAATTGGGGCTGCGGATTGCGGAAACACAAACAATACGAAAACGTAATGACTTCCCCACAATCCACAATTGCGGGTCATGGGTTGCAGAGATGACAAACTACGATTATTGAAAAATGTTTTCACATCTGTAATCTGTGTTGTAGATTGCGGGTTGCAAAACGGAAAAGTTTCAAATGCAAAACCAGCGGATAAGACACACTTTTGGGAAAAATTAGTTCTTTCTGCAACTCACAGAAACACACAAAAATGCATAAATTTTTCAAAATTTTAACTAAATCAAATCATGAAAAAGACATATAAACCATGATAAACAACATGGGAACCCCAAAATGACTAAGGAATTTAAGCATTACCTTTGCATATAAAAAGTGGGGCTCCCATGTTTTGGATAAAACGTGGGATCTGTTGTAGCTACAACACTTAGGTATTTGAACTCTCCTATATGCATTACCATTGTATTACTTAATTATATACTGATTAATAGATTATGATTATTATTCCAATTATTGGTCTCATGAGTGTTTTTATCTTCCACTAGTTATTGAGTTGAGTTTATCAATGCTTCTCTCTTAAACAATTCTTCATTTGAATTATGCAGGCTTGATGATCATATGCTTCATTGAATTTTACACACCACACCCTGAATAGTGCTTTATGAGTTTGTAGCGCACCAATAGCCTTAATTTAAAAGAGAAATGTAAACTAGTGCGTTGAGTCTTTCTTAGCGCACTAGCATACCAAAAAATTCATTTTAAAAAATTATAATACATATCAAAATACGTTTGGATCCCCAACATGCCATAGTCTCGGTGCTTTTATGTGTACTTAGCGCACCGTAAGCCATCTTCTACCCATAAAATAATTTTTTTTAAATGACAGTGCTTCTAGTTCACGTCACCGCAACATTGATGATGCACTTACAGGATCTACATGCCTAATAAACCCATTGGACATTTGACATTGAAATGACAAAATTATAATTTAATGGTGCTTCAAAAGCATGTAAGTGCATCATTTTATGGTGCACTAACGTGCAATAAGCACACCGTAATACAATTGTTATACACATTGTGTTTGGTGTAACATCACACCACACGTTCGGTGCTTTGATGTATAACAATTGCACTGTTGAAATACCAAAAAAAACATGCTTTTATAGTGCTCCACAAATAAGTCAGCGCATTGAGGCGATGCACTGGCATATAATCAACGCACTGCACACCACATTCTAAATCAACAATAAAAATAAAAAATTATGTGATGCTTCTAGCTCGTGTAGGTGTACTATGGGCAATGCTCTTAGGTGATATATATGCATTGTGAACCATATTTAAAATTTCAAGGTAAAACGTAAAAAAAAAAGATAATCTAACGGTGCACCTACTGCACATCAACGCACAGATTCATTGTGCACTAGAGTGAACTAGGCGCATCATAATCCCATTTTAAATGTTTAAATGCAAAATACAGGCCATGCAACGATATGATGGGGTAACCCGAATGCACTGGTGTTTCTACGTAATTACTGATCCAGGAGGATATTGGTGGCCACCCACCTATTCCACTTGGACCCCCACCATTTTTTCTTCCAGTTTTCCAGTTTCCTTAATTGTAGCACAATTTACTATTTTTGGCAGTTTTCAGGTCGTAAACTTCCGGAGCTGTTTTGAGGCACTAAACGACGTTTTTTCGGCATCGAATGTTCGGGAAAATATGAGTCCGTTTTGGACTCAATATTTGCTATTTATGGATGTATCCCTTGAAGATATCTTTCTAACAATGTATCATGAGTGTCAAACGGATCATGTAGTATCCCAAAGTCTTGACCCCGGGAAATTGATGTACCAAGTTACCCAACTTCCCACTAGCGGCGCATCTGCATCTAGCAGCCACTCTGGAGGTGCAAGCCCTTTTAAGGTAAAAGTAAACTTCGACATTGCCATATTTGATGGTCGAATAGATGCAAACGCCATAGGTAGATGGTTGAATCTATTAGAAGGATATTTCTCGATTCAGGACTTTTTCGACCGGGAAAAGATTACTTTTTCACTACTCAAATCCGCCCCCCATGTTAAGGACTGGTGGGAAACCTACTGTGAGAGAAAGGATGAGGAGGAACCCTCTCTATTCTCGGTCGTACCCACTTGGAATTCATTTTGAGATGCCATAAAGGGACAATATTATCCTATGGGGAGCTATGAGGACAAGTACATACAATGGACTACGCTGCGGCAGCAAAGAGATCAAGATGTGCATGAGATGACGAATCAGTTCCATACCCTGCGCACCAAGTTGGGTATCAAAGATTCATAGAAACATTTGGTGTTGAAGTACCGTAGTTGTCTGGATAGATACATTCAGGAGGAAATGGAGTTCCTCGACATCTCCTCGCTTTACATACCGGTATGCTGCTAAAATATAGCAAAAATTCAAACAGAAAAAGCAAGACTTTGGATATGCAAATCAGAATCAAGTGAAAGGTGCCCCCAAACTGTAGAACAAAGGACACATCCAAGGCATGGCGACTCAAGACAACTTGCTAAAGCCACAAGCAACAAACAACACTGCGAAGCCGAAGAAGGAAGCAGGAAAGTGGTGTGAGTTCCATAAGAGCCCCACTCACAACACTAGTGAGTGTCAGGCCAAGCAGTCACTAGTGGCCGAGATAAAGGCTTCCAAATCAGATGCATACTCTAACACTAAATCAGAACCTGAGAAGGGTAATTACAGAGGGAAGAATATTATTGATGCAGAGCCCAGCACCACAGTTGCCACCACAAAGATCCAAAAGGAAGAACCAGAAGATTCATAGGAGTAGGAGCGTGTTTTCATTCCCAGATGTGGGTAAAGGGTTCCCAGCTACAATTCATTGTCGATAGTGGGAGCCAAAAGAACCTCATTTCTGCAGAGTTCATGAAGCAGTTGGTCTTGTCGACCACATCACACCCGCAGCCGTACACCATCAGGTGGCTTCACCAAGGACGGGATCTCCACGTCAGCCAGCCGTGTTGCCTTCCCTACAGCATCAAGCCCTTCACTGATGAGGTATTATGTGATATTGCTCCTCTTGATGTTTATGATGTATTATTGGGTCAACCATACTTATGGAAGCGACATGTTGTGTATGAGTATCGGCCTCATGCTATTATTATTACATTGGGAAATAAGTTTTACAGGATACCAGAGGTACCACCTCCTGCCGCTATCTCTTTGGTTACTGCAAAACAATGCAGTAAGCTCATTTCCAAAACTAGGAAATTTATTTTCTTGATGATCCGCCCTTAGGGAAAGAAGAAGATCATGGCCACGACCTCCAAACAGGGCCCATCTGCACGACAACAACAAATGGAGAAGGTCGTGGAGGAGTATCGCGACATATTCACCTCACCCATAGGGGTTCCTCTAAATTGTTAGGTCAAGCACCCCATCGATCTGACCCCAGGTGCGTTGCTACCCAATGGACCGATCTATCGATGCTCTATTCTAGAGAATGATGAAATCAAGAGGCAAATTCAGGAGCTACCATAGAAGGGTCACATCCAGCCAAGTTCATCACCCTATGGGAGCCCGATCGTGTTGGTACAGAAGAAGGATGGGACTTGGTGACTCTGTATTGACTATAGGAAGTTGAACAAGATCACTGTCCGGAATAGGTTCCCGATCCCATGGATTGATGATCTCCTAGAATAGCTTAAAGGAGCCAAATATTTTAGCAAGATCGACTTAAAGTCCGAGTATCACCAGGTACCAAGCGAACCGACCGATGTGTGGAAGACTACCTTCAAATCCAAGGAGGGCCTTTTTGAATGGTTGGTCATGCCTTTCGGGCTGACACATGTTCCTGCAACCTTAATGAGACTGATGGACGACATCTTGCAGCCATTCACCAACTCATTTATAGTAGTGTACTTGGATGACATCCTGATATTCAGCCAGACTTGGGAAGAGCACCTCCACCACATCCGACAGGTCCTCCAAACGCTGCGGCAACACAAGTTGTGTGCCAGTTTGGACAAGTGCACTTTTGGCATGACCCAGGTTCAATATCTGGGATACATTATTGATGACTATGGGGTCCATGTGGATCCAACCAAGATCCAAGTCATTCGGGATTGGCCAGCCCCAACTACTCTAACAGAGCTTCGCAACTTTCTGGGTCTTACTAATTTCTACCGCAGGTTCGTGTTGGGATTCTCTCATATCACTTGGCCCTTGAGTCAAGTCACCAAGGGAGGAGCAAACACAAAATTCTTCTGGTCAAAAACTCAACAGAAGGCATTTGCAGAATTGAAACATCGCCTCTATTTTTCCCTAGTGCTCACATTACCAAACTTGCAACAACCATTTGAGATCGAGACAGATGCCTCTGACTATGCTATTGGGGAAATCCTTACTTAATAAGATCATCTAGTGGCATTATCATAGTGAGACACTGTCCAACACAGTCCGCAAATATCCCACTTATGACAAAGAGATGCATTCCATTGTACAAGCTTGGCGATAATGGAAGCATTGTACAAGCTTGGCGACAATGTAAGCATTACATTTTGGGGAAGGAAACGATCATCCACACAGACCATCGACCCCTACAGTTCATACAGACACAAGGGAAGTTACAAAACGATTGCCATCAAAAGTGGTCCACATATCTACAATAGTTTCATTTGAATATCAAGTACAAGAAAGGAAGAACCAATAATGTTGCGGACTGCGTTAGCCGACCACCGGTCGTGGCGATAACCACCGTACTCAACTCTTGTGGGAATGAGACCTCTGATTGGCCGATTCTCTACAAGAGTGATCTATAATTCAACCATACATACAGGATGCTCTTAGAGGGAAACCAAGTTCCAAATTTTCACCTCCAAGATGCACTACTATGTCACATGGGAAACCTTTGTGTTCCTTCAAGCGAGTGTGCCAAGATGATTTGTGAAGCGCACTACAGTCGGTTCGCTGGGCATTTCGAGGTCGAGAAAATAGTGGTAGTACTGTAGAAGTATTTCTATTGGCTAAACCTTCGACAGGACGTCAGGAAGTACATCTGATCCTGCACTACCTGCGCCATTGCCAAACCATCCATCAAGAAGAAAGGCCTCTATACTCCGTTGCCTACCCCTAGTCGACCTTGGGAATCCATATCCATGGATTACATGTCAGGCCTTCCTTCTACTAAGCACGACAATGACTGTGTGTTCATGGTCGTCGACAAATTCCTTAAAGATGGCCATAATGGCAGCATGCAAGAAGAATATCATAGCAAAATCCACTGCTAAACGCTTCTTTGAATGAGTGTGGGTACACTTTGGGATCCCACAGTCTATAATCTCAGATCAGGATAGCAGGTTCCTTAGTACATTTTGGTCTAGCCAATGGTCAATGCTAGACACCAAGCTCACAAAGTCCATAGCTTTCCATCCCCAGACTGATGGCCAGACAGAGGTGGCCAACCAGATGATCGTACACATTTTGTGCATGTACAACTCAAAGCATCCACACACATGGGATGAGAGCCTCCCCTATGTACAACATAGCTATAACCGGGCCCTCCACAGCTCCACCGACCACAGCCCCTTTCAGGTGAGCCTGGGATTCTAGCCACTATGTCCCATTGATGTAGCCATGTCATTTGCAGCTACTCAGGCTGATTCAGCTCATGTCTAGTCTAAAGTTTCTAAGGTGAACAGCTTCATTGAGTGCATTCAGCACATTCGCTAATAGGTTCATGACATATTGGATAGATCCAATGTTAAGTACAAGTAGCGGCATGATCAGCATTAGGTGCAACACAACTTCCAGGTGGCCAACAAAGTGTGGCTACATTTGCAGAAGGAGCGCCTCGCTGGACCCCACCGCAAGCTTCACCCACTTTGATATGAGCCATACACCATCACCAAGGCTGTTGGGGACAATTCCTTTGAGCTCAGTATTCCTCCATTCCTTCTTCTACACCCAGTCTTCAATGTGGACCGCCTTCGGCCCTACTTTCCACCTCTACTGGACACATCAAACGTGGCAGAACAACTCACACCAACAGAGTTAAACCTCGACTACATGGAACAAGCCAGAACTGATCAGATTATGGACACACAGATCAAGAACACCCACCAGCAGAAGATCCATCTTTATCGAGTTGTCAAAGCAAGCCAACTCCTTCACCAGGGAAAGTGGCTCACCAGAGACCAAGTTTAGCAGAAGTTTCCTCATCTCATGGACGAACTCAACACAATGGGGACCATTGCTTCCTAAGGGGGGAGGAATGATCCAGGAGGATATTGGTGGCCACCCATCTATTCCACTTGGACCCCCACCATTGTTTCTTTCAGTTTTCTAGTTTCCTTAATTGTAGCACAATTTACTATTTTTGGCAGTTTTCAGGTCCTAAACTTCCGGAGCCATTTTGGAGCCCTAAACGACATTTTTTCAGCATCAAATGGTTGAGAAAATATTAGTCCATTTTGAACTCAATATTTTTGTTGTTGGATGTAGTCCTTGAAGAGATCTTTCTAACGATGTATCATGCGCGTCAAACGGAGGTAGTATGCCAAAGTTACGACCCCGGGAAATTGATGTACCAAGTTACCCAACGGGGCCCACATTCTGGCGTTTCACCTCCTAGGGTTAGGTTTTTGGATGTGTAGGGTTTCCATTGTTTCTCAATAATATATAGGCCTTTGAGACTCATTGTAACACAGATTTCAGAGGCATGTAGCCACCACATCTCTTCTCAGAGATAAGCTACCAGCACTCTAGCTAGTTTATTTCCATTCTGTATGTAAATAAGTTTCAGTTCTTTGATTAATGAAATGAAGTTTTATTTCCACTGCATATTTGTTTCTATGGTTATTTGTGTATTCTGTTGCGTTCCTTCATAAATCCAGATCAATTACGCACCGATTTTTGTGAATCAATTTTTAAATATAACAATATATAATCAGTGTGTCTTGTTTATTGTAGTGCACCATTGTCAGTGTGCTCTATGTACAAGTGCACCACTTGCAATGCATTAAAATTATATTTGTGCACTGCTGGTCTTTTTTTTTGCAAAAAAAATAATATTTGATGTTAGTAAATATAATTTTCATATAATGATTTTAGATGTATTTTATGAGACTGGTTGATGTTATTTGTGAAACAGAGCATCATCTCCGCAAGACAAGGCAAAAGAAATGGGCACAAGTTGATCAGTACAACTTAGTGCGAGAGTGGGAGGCTAGGGAGAGGGAGATGGAGTTATAACCTTTTCCAATTATTGATCAGACCAAAGACCTTTTGATGGTTTTTATCCTCCTAACATTCTATCAAGAGGAGACATCCCTCAAGGGGGACACCACATTGTTGATTTAGTTCATCCGAAGCTAGGATCATCAATGGTAAGTGTTTCATGTTGGTCCCGATTAGTGGTACCGACCCACTGAGGAGGACATATATTTCATCATTAGGATCTCTAGGAGAGGGAAGGACGTTCCCCAGTTACCTAATGTCCCAGCTAGAGTTGCAACATAGAGTTAATTAGTCTACACCCAGAGATATGTAAGTGCCCACGTCGTCAACCTGGCTTAGTTTCAGGTGCAAAGTGGGAAACTTGTCATTTATTCTGTTGGTAGAGAGGAGGTGGGGGGACTCTATATGTTCATGATGACCATGGCACACCTCACCAATGCTGGGCATCACATTAGATACCCCCTTTATTATATTATGTTGATTATTTAGTGCAAATACCTAGATGCATTACGTGGTCTGCTATTTTTACAGCAGTTTTGTTATGCTCTGGATCGACGTCATGCACAATTTGAGGGGAGGATAAAATTATCTTTCACTTCAAAGTTGTTTTATTTATTTTTTAGATATTTCTAGCCACCAAACCATATTTTGACCGTCACCCTCCTACGATGACGATGGAGGTGTATATGTGCATGTTGGGGTAAATGATGCCCAAAAGGGAGCAACCTGACTTCCTAGCCAAGATCATAGTGGAATTGCTTGAGATGTTAGGAAGTGAGGAGAAACATCCATTAAAGTTGGTTCCATATCCATATGCGAGCATGGATTGGAGAGCATGTGATAACATCTTATTCACCCTAGTTGAGCCACCTAATGAGAGAGGTACATTTAGTGTTGGGTTTAAATTAATCTAGTTGCATTTTATTCTCTTTACACTTAATGAAAATTAAATATATTTTAAATAGTTATATTCAATTGTTTAATGAAATTCTCTAAGTATTGTTATGTACTATATATATTACAGATATCGACATGTTTGATGGGGAGGTGTTTCCTCCTCCCAGTCAAGAGGACGAGGAGATGCAAGAAGTGGAGTTGCACCATTTTCCCATACCTACCCTTCATCGCAGGCCAGATGAGAGATATTGGCAGGATATGGCAGAGAGATTAGCAAGGTTGTTGGCACAACGTGGGGATTTACTTGTATTGGTGCATGACATTGTGTAACACCCATAGCACAGAGAGTTGTGGGCGATGGTTACTCATGATATAAGGAACTTGATTCAGTACATTATCAATGCACCCAATATGTTAGATGATATATCGCATGATGATTCATTGTCATATGATAAGGGTGGAGATCCTCCTCCTCCACCTCCTTAATCACCTGCTACTTCGGGTCATCTAGGTGAGGTAGCCTCGACATCACATGCACTTCCTCCTCCTCCTCCACCTCCTTCTCCATGAGTTGTGTATATTCATCTAGGTGAGCTAGCCTCAACATCACATGCACCTCCTCCTCCACCACCTCCTCCATGAGGTTTGACATCTCATCCATATCCTACTCTATGTCTACGTGATCGACCAACCTATACTCATGATAGGCCATACCATCCATCAACTCCTGATCCTGATCCACTCACCTCGGTTACAAATAGGATGCTCGCATCATGTGGGATTCGGCTTCCTGTATATGTCATTTCTACTCTACAAGAATCTACTTTATTTTGACATAGTTATTGATTCCACTATCTCTATTGGTGGAGGTGTAGATATGTATGGTTTTGCTAGAAGAGGTTTTGATGCCTCTAGATTTGGTGGGAGAGGTGTTATTGATGTTAATTCGGTACCAAAGGTGGACTACATATGTTATAGCAGTTATTGGGTTGGACATGTATATTTGGCATGTGTCGTCAATTTGATCTTATTGTGTGTGTGTGTGTGTATACACACTGTATTTTCCATGTTGCAGATGTTGATTTGGATGTTTGTTGATATGTTAATTGTGATGTGCATATTAGGTCAAGTTCGATGATGTTTGTTAGATGTGTGTGATAGTTATGTTAGAAAGTGTAACTTGTTTTTTGTTGGATGTTATTATTGTTAGATAGTTTTGTTAGATGATATTTAAATATGTTAGATGAATATGTAAGGTAATGTTTATGATGGTACATTCATGTTTATTTTTAGTTTTACGTCGTTGATGATGGTATGGTTTTGTTGATGTTTATGTTTGTTAGATGGTGAAAATGATGATGATGGTGTGCTTATGTTTATGTGGTGAAAACTATGATGATGGTACATTTATGTTTATGTTTATGGTTATGTTTATGATGGTATCATAATGTTTATGCTTATCTTTATGACGGTATGATCATGATGTTTTTTTTATGATTGTTAGGTGTTGAAAATGGTGATGATCGTATGTTTATGTTTATGTACTGGTGAAAATGATGATGATGAAAATAATGTTTATGTTTATGTGGCAAAAAAGATGATGAGGGTGAAAATGTTTACAATTAACTACAACAATCTAAAAAATCAAAGTGTGCACATTTTCGACATGTTTAGGAAATGTAGGATGAATATCCAATAATGGTTATCCCATTCCTATAATATGTATTTTTTTCAATGGAGGAACTATCCCTTCATTTTGTAAAAGAAAAATATTAAAAATAATTATTGTTGATATTGTAATACTGGTCAAGTTATGTGTTTATTATGTTGCATTATTTTTCCTCCTTAAAGTTGTATTCATTTAAATATCATAAAAATTAAAATTGTGTTGGGAACATGCACTATTCGAAACTTAAATGCCTAAAATCACATTATAAAAACCAACATAGATCCATCATAAAAGGGATCTAGGAAGCGTCGAGAGGGATCAAATCTCTTGATATACAAACCTATTTTTAAAGTGTAAATGTTGAGGAAGCATTTTAATTTATATAATTTGTGTTTTATATATATATGACATTGTAAATGTTTTAATTCTAATTTGAGCAGGCATGTTATTATATTATAATATTTTGTTATTTTCCTAAAAGGTTATGTGTCAGCTCTAGGATGAACATGGAAGGAGTTACACATCTCCAATTTATATAATTTTTGTTTTACATATATATATGTCATTGTAAATGTTTTAACTCTAATTTGAGCCAACATGTTATTATTTTATAATATTTTATTATTATTTTAAAAGGACAAGTGTCAACTCTAGGATGAGCATGGAAGGAGTTACAAATATTCCCCTATTGGGCTATAGAATGCACCTCTTCGGTGCAATTAATAATACAACAAATAACACACTCACTTAACAAATTAATAAAAATGATACTCTTTATAGACTTTTATCTCATAGTTCATGAGTTGATGGTCATTATTGATGTATTATGGATGCAATATTTTAAATTGTTAAAAACATCATGCATGTTTATTTGGAAAAATTGTGACAAGTGTTTATTAAAAAACATTAATACTATATTCTTCCTTACAATGCAATTACTATCATATTGTTACAATTGATGTACTAAACAATTTTGTGAACTTATATTATAAAATATATAACACCATTTTTAATTAATTAATATTAATTATTTAAATTGTGTAAACATTAAATATATTTGGGACTAGTTTTTTTAACTTTCGTTAACATCGGTCATATGGGACATATTCCTTTAAAAAAATTTAAGTATAAATTAGCAAAGTGAAATTAATTAAAATGGCAAAACTTATAAAGTACATAAAATTTGGTAAGATGTACATATGGGTGATGACTTTTTGGTGTTGTAAGTTCAACTTTTAATTTTGAATGGTCATGGTTACTTTTAAGTGTTACTCTATTTTTGAATGGTTATGGTTACCTTTAAGTGTTATGTGTTGGAATAATCAATGAAAATGAAACCTAGCTAATATATTAGATGAAATGTGAAATTTGAACTTTGATCAAAAGTGAGAAACGTCTTGTTGTGAATCTCAACATTGTTGAGTTGTCTAAAAAATCATACATTATACATTTAAAAGAGCATGTAGTAAGTTTCAATTTTGAATATGGACACGTAGCAAATATATTAGATGAACTATGAAATTTGAAGATTAATCAAAAGTGAGAATCATTTTGCTCTAAATCCCAATATTGTTGAGATGTATAGAAAATTATAAACATTTAAGAGAACATTTAGTAGGTTTTGATTCTTAGTATGGGCACATGGATCATGAACTTTCTTTAACATAAGTTCAATAACTACCTTTTATGATGCTTCTATGACTATTTCAAAGTGCTAAATTGTCTTATAAACCTATACTTTAATCAGGGTATCAAGTAAAGTATTAAAGGTTAAAGTTTGACTAACGATGTGAAACTCCATCACCAATGAAACTTCATATATATATATAGATTCCAAATATAGGAATTTAAAAATAATATTGTTTGTTGTTTTTAATGTCTTATATCATATTTTCAAAGATATACATCTTCCATTCTTGCCATAAGTTTAATATACCTTAATGATATATAAGTGTCTAAGTATCTAAGTATCTAAGTATAATATACTAACTAAATCCACCTTGTTATTCAAATGAGAGTAGTTAAAATTAAAATAAACAATAAATATGATTAACATCAATGATCATCCGCACTATAACTAGATGATGTTGATCCAGTATTAACAATACAATAAATTAAATGATAAAAACCACACTACAATGAATTAAATGGAAAGCATGCAAGATCGTCTCTAACTATGGGAAACGACATACAATCATTCCATACAATCACAAATTACTTGATAGACATGAAACACAATTAGCATCATATTGGTTATTAACCAACTTAAATTGTTTAAACACTACATCCAATAATCAACTTTCCATTTCCATCGTCATAACATGAAAAATAAACAATATAATTAGACAATCTAAGATAACAATAACAAAATGATATCTCAATCTCTAAATGATGAAATAAAACATGTACATATCACTCTTTGTTGTCATCGCCCTCATTATCTTCCTCAGTTGGCATGAAAGCACTATTGTTCTAAAAAATACGTTTAGATATAGATTTGTGTCTTAATATGAACCACCAATACCTATGCAACAAATTCAAGTAAAAGAACACTTAGTTGTAGTGATTTGGGAAAACATAAGGCTCCTTAGTTGCATCCCACATCTTTCTAGATTTGATACATATCAACCCACTATCATGATCTTCCTATACATTATTCTTGTCAAATATATCCCACCACTTGCACCTAAAAATAACACATTGGAAAGATGACAAGTCCACTTGAATGATCTCTTGTATCTTTCCAACATAACCCAACTTCCCTCCTATTAGGTTTTGATCATAGTGTCTAGCACAGCTAGTTTGGTCAAACTTGACTTCCACTCCACAATCTTGTGTAAGACACCCATCATTAGCCTCTTTGGTGTGAAAAATGATGTCCTTAATATTAGTATTAATTAATTAATCCTCCCTTGACCACTATAGTCTAATTTTATTTTCCTAGCTTAAGAGGTTATTGCCACCTCACTAGTGCCATGGGGGACTCATATGGGGCCCACCTAACACTTGATGCACCATTTGTCATGAATTTAGGAGCTCTAGGGACCAATCCCTATAATTTAGGAACCTACACTGAGTTCCACTAGTAGTTGACCCTAGTCAATGTTCAGTTATGCTAAGTTATGCTCGGATTCCCATCAATTATTTCATCTTCAGTTATTCATGTGCCACTTTGCATCATTTAAGGGAATTTGGACGCATTTTCTCTTGATAAGTTAAATAGGTGTGAACTAATTCAATTGTCTGAAGTTGCATTAGTGAGTCTCTAGTGGTGATTTTCCCACATTGAGTTAGCACTAGAGTCAGTCCACATAGGTGAATTCGAATCCTACCTATGCCATTTGAATTTTTCCTGTTGTATCATCATTGTATTATAGAGAGGAATGATAATTGATGTAATTTTATGTTGACCAATTTTGTCTCCTAGTTGTTCAATATTTACCATGAATGTTTGATCAATTTACACTAAATTGTTTCCCTCTCCTACAACCTTCTTTCACAGTGAATTCATTCAATCATGAGGATCCTAAACTTTGATAAATTCAACATGGTATCAGACCCAGGTTTCAGGCCAACTTCAAACCTTAGAAACTTCCATTGATGCACATAATTCCTAGTATTCTTTCCTTGCTCCCTCTGGATTTTGTCCAAAGAAGTCTATCCAGGTGTGATGTACCCAAAGAAAGTGTATATGTCGAAGTGGAGAGTGTTTGAATTGGTTTAATTTTGAATTGAAGTGTTTTTGTAGTGTTTTTTTAGGTAAATCAAAGAATTAGTTTTTCCTTGAAGATGCAAGATGGAGAATTCAGCAAATTTGACACCCAAGATCCTCACACCCTTCAACTATCTTGATTGGAGGGTTGGTATGAAAATATTCTTATGCAACAAGGGTCTGTACAGGGTCACCATGGGAAAAGAGGTCGAACCCCAGTAGCCTCTTGAGAATTTGAAGTATATGAACAAGCTGAATGAAGCATTTGGATGCATGTGCATCCACATCTATATGGAGTTACTCTTCCATCTTGATGGATTGAAAACTCCAAAGGAAGTATGGGATAATACTGAATCCTTGTTTGGAAAGAAAGATGAGATGAGGGGCCATATTCTAGAGAATGGGATGATTGCAATGCAACCTAAGAGGAGGATCAAGATGATGAAGATCTTGATGTTGAGAATGAACCTCAAGTATATACAAATCTAGATCTAGCACCTGCTCCCACTCAAAGGCTTAAATGGGCCCAAAAGCTCATTGAAGCCGTTGGGAATAGTGTTGGGGATCTAGATGAAAGAAGAAGGACAATATCTCAATATCAGGATGAAAACCTTGCACTCTACCATACAGATCCACTTCTCCCAGAGAGGTGCTTCGTGATTATGCAGTCAGATCCTCAATGCTACAAAGAGGCTTGCCATGATCCAAGATGGCAGGAATCCATGGATGATGAGTATGACTCGCTACAAGAAAACAAGACCCGGTAGCTTGTCACTTTGCCTCCTGGGAGGAAGTTAGATCAGTGCAAATGGATCTACAAGACCAAGCTAGCAGCTGATGGAACCACTACCAAGTACAAGGCTCGATTAGTGGCAAAGGAGTACTCACAAGTCCATGGGTTGGACTACAATGAGACATTCACTCCTGTTGCAAGAATGGACTCCTTAAGACTAGTTTTGGCCATTGCAGCTTCGAAGAGGTGGGAGGTAAATCACATGGATGTGAAGAGTGTATTCCTCCATGGTGACTTGGAAGAAGATATCTATATGAGAAATCCTGGGGGGTACACTGAAGATTCCCCCTTGCTTTGAAAAATGAGGAAATATCTCTATGGGCTCAAGCAATCCAAAAGGGCATGGTATGTCAAGATTGATGCCTTCCTAATGTCAAAGAGATTCAAGAGGTGCATGTCTATATGCAATGTCTACATGCAATAGAAGGGGGGATTCTTACTAGTGATTGTTCTATATGTGGATGACTTTCTCATTACTAGTGCCTCAGATGTTGGATTAACAGGAATCAAGCCAGTTTTGAGAAAAACATTCTCCATGACTGATCTAGGAGTGTTAAGGGAGTTTGTTGGTCTCAAAGTAAATCAACAAGCTTTAGAAATCATGATTACACAGTCGAGATACATGGGAGACTTTCTCAAAAGATTCCATGTGACTGATTGTAAAGAAACACCCTTCCCCTTCTTATCTAGCATCAGTTTGGAAGAAGGTAGTTCCACAACACCGGTTGATAGTACACTCTAAAAACAGTTGATTGGTATCACATTGTACTTCACTCATTCGAGGCCAGATCTATATTATGCTATGAGTGTTGCTACCTTTTTCATGTGGGAGCCACATGAGCTGCACTGGAAAGAAACAAAGAGCATCTTTCATTATGCGCAAGGTACGAGGGAGTTTCAGATCCACAATTCTGTTGGTGCACAATGAGATCTAATTGGTTTTTCTAATTTAGACTGGGCTGGTGATAGTAATGACAAGAAATCTACATCAAGGTTTGTGTTCATGTTGGGATCTGGACCAATATGTTGGTCAAGCATGAATTAAGAAACTCTTTCTCTCTCTTCAACTGAAGCAGAGTTTGGGGGGTTTGTGAATGCAGTTATTCAAATAGTTTGGCTACATGGGATTCTGGCAGAGTGTGGCATTCACACTTATCCTTTAGTATACCTATTTTGTGATAATTAGAGTGCAATCAAGATAATCAGTAATCCAGTATAGAAGTAGCAGACCAAGCACATTGAATTCCACATGCACGACATCTGGGAACTAATGCATAGTAAGGGTATCACTCTACATTATTTCCCTACAAAGGAGCATATTGCAGACATATTCACCAAGTATTTCACTGAAAATATATTTGTCTATCTCACATCTCTTCTTGGTGTAAAGGTTTGATCAGTTATTGTTTCTGTTTTTCCTACTCATTTTGAGGGAGGGGGTTCCCATGAGGTTTTCCACATTTCTTCGATTATTGAGCAGTCATTTTTTTCATATAGATTGTATGGGTGACCTTTGGTCTTAGTTTTTAGGTCCTAGGTTGTCCAAGTTAGGATTAAGTGGGGGAGTTAGGATTAATTAATTAATCCTCCCTTGACCACCATAGTCTAATTTACTTTTCCTAACTTAGGAGGTTATCACCACCTCACTAGTGCCATGAGGGACTCATATGGCGCCCACCTATGACTTGGTGCACTAGTTTGCATGAGTTTAGGAGATCCAAATACCAATCCATATAATTTAGGAACTCAACTAAGTGCCACCACCAGCCACCAATGGTTGAGCCTAGTTGGTGTTCAGTTATGTTCAGTTATGATTTGATTCCCATCAGTTAGGTCATCTTCAGTTAGTATAGCTTAACTTTGCATGATTTAAGGGAGGTTGGGAACATTTTATCACCTACCTTTATCAATTAACTAAGTGTGAACTAATTTAGTTCTTCATAGTTGCATTAGTGAGTCTCTAGTGGTGATTTTCCCACATTAAAGTAGCACTGGAGTCATTCTAAGTTGGTGAATTCGAATCCTACCTATGGAATTTGAATTATTTATATTGTATCATCATCGTATTATAGAGAGGTTAATGATGATTGATGTAATCTTATGGTGACCAATTTTGTCTCTTGCATGTTCAATTTTCACCATGAATGTTTGATAGTGTACATTGAATTACTTCTCTCTCCTAGAACCTTCTTTCACAATGAATTCATTCAGGCCCAAGGACCCTAAGCTTTTCTAACTTAAACACAAACACCCATGTAGATGGGAATAAATGCACTTGTAAAATAGTGAACAAATGATGGTGTCATATGTCCAATAACTCAACAATCAATACATTAAACATATATGTTATCATTCAAAGGTGCATTATAAAGTTAGAAATGTACATAAAGCGATTATTACCAAGTTGATGCACCTGATCCCAATGTTTACCACATCCTCCTCTTAAGGCATGTAACGTCTGGATGCACCATATTTATCTTTTACTTGGTCTACAACCCTACTACTGGGATAGATCATCAACGTATTATCTTTTAAATGATCTGGAAAAGGCATGCTTCTATTGGTCAACCCTCTAAATTCCTTTTTGACAATGTCCCATTTCCTCCTCTTCTCTTCACACAGTGTGACCAACGACTGTGGTGCCTTCGCGTTGTAAAGAGCGAATTTATTGATGGCATCGATTTATGAATTAGTTGTTGTATTCATGGAAACAAAACCACTTACAATACATATGATATCAAACATAGATTTTGAAGTTTGTCGTGAATAGTTACTATGTGGAAATGTGAATATCAAAAGATAATTGGATTACACTTTATCGTGCACCTTTTTCTATTCATTTATAGTAGCTCCCATTCCTTTTTCTACTCATCATGTTCGTCATCCCAAATCATTGTGCCTAGTGCGTGGTCAATTTGCTTGAGGTACTCACTAGCATAATAGAATGACTTATATATTATGTACCCTTCTGTCGTAGACCCTCAGATTTTCCCTTTGTTGAACAAATCCCTTTATTTTTTTCATGTACCTCTCCAAGAAGAATATCCAACGACATGAGACCACCTCGACTAATTCAACCTCATCGACTAGGTGGATTAGAAGATGAACCTGCAAATCCATGAAATTCAATGACAGTTCCTTCTCAAACATACAAATAATCCTAATTATCTCTTAACGTCGTCATAGAATGCTAGCCATGTAAATATCATTTGATGTGATCCATTGCACAAATGCAAATAATTTAGATATGGCATGATGTGGGTCATCGATAAAGTCGTGGTTCAAGCACCCAAGCATGAACCATGGATAATGACACTACAAAGTGAACACAAAGATTTAAATGCATTTTAACTTGTGTAGTAAAATATATAAATAAAAATAAAAATAAGATTTTTTTGACATTATACGTACCCTTAAAAGGTTGAGATGGTCCTGTGATTAAAACCCGACACATGTTTTTCTAGAATGAAGTAGCGCCATAGAGTAGACCCATATAAAGACGATGCCTTCACACCCAATATAACTTCCTTTTCCAAATAAAGATCAATATTCTTCAAAATCCATGCGACATCACCTTTTTTAAAGGACAAAGAGGGGCCAAACTCTCCTCTATTTTCTTCTCTTGGTCAATGCTTCTTTTTAGTATTTGAAGAAATAAGATCTCTCTTGACAACCAACTTGACATTTTTTTTCGTTGATATGTTGCACTGCAAAGAAGATGAAATATTTTTAAATATATGTATGGGATCTAGTAGATGGACAATATTAATATGCTCCCAATATGGGAGATCATAAAATACTAATTTATTTTTATCTCTTTGATAATTTTATCAACATAGGTGTCGAAGAATTCATGATCATCAAACATAGGTTCCCCATTTGAATTGAACATCTTTGCAATTTTCTTATCCTTTTCAAAGTCATAAGACCTAAGTCAATTAGTCGATGTCATTATTTCATACCTTTGGGCTCTCTCTAGTTTACCATTAAAATTAGATATTTCTCTCCTTTGAGGGTGGTTTTCTGGGAGGAATACCCTCAAGTAGTCGTACATTGACTTTCATAGGTCTCTAGACCACCTAGCATTCATAGAAGTTCTACAACATTTACATCCATGATGATATTTTGTTACAAGACCTGCGATGTTATGGTAAACAAATCATGTTAGTGTTGAAGATCAATACAGTTGCACTAAATTAAATATGTCAGAAAATATTACTTTAAATATAAACAAATCAAACAAGATAATTTTACCAGAGCAAACTCCTAACCCTAGATAATAATTTGTGGTGTATGCACATATTCCATGCAACGTAAAACTCTTCTTCGTTGGGATGGGTCTCGAAACATCATATACTTGTATCCTTTCCCATAATTCCTTTGATTCATCGATCAATGGTTGTAGGTAAACATATGTATTCTTCACTTGTCTTTTACCATGGGCTATAAGAGCCAACATAACATGTTCATTCTTCACCAACAACCATGGGGGAATATTGGTATTGATCACAACTACATGCCAAACATAATAATTTGTGGTTGGGAGGGGAAATGGGTTGATGCCATCCATGGATATGCTCAATCAAAGGCTTTGTCCAAGTGCTTTACCTTTATTATCGATTGTTTGTACCTATCATGCCCACATTTTGGACATATCTCTTTGTCTGTATATTCGACTCTATATAGGATACAATCATCGGGACATGCATGATATGATATACCCTCAACGCTGGACATTTTCAACATTTTATTTGTCTTTTCTCAACTGTTGGGAAAGAAATTATCACTTCAAAGTACCTTATATTTGAATAACCTACAGTTAGTGGGCAATATAAATGTACAATGTCATTTAACGTTCTCGACCATTTTCAATGTTGATTGTGTACAAGATTCCTCAAAATATAAGTGAGTTGATGGTGATTTTCATCAATAGTGCCAAAACACATACGCCTGATGTGCCATACATTGGTTTCAACTTCTATAATAACATTGTTGCCCCCAACTGTGTAGACTTTGAACATCCAAGTCCAAAGAGAGGGGTGGTGGAATTTGGTTTAAAGATTTCAAAGAAGGTATTAGTGATATGAGAATCATCCCTAGCTCATTTTCCTGAAATGTATGTAACAACATTGCATCCATAGAACTTGTATGTTGTAATAAATCATCCATATCAACCTCTTATTTCATTGCATCCATGCTTCCTCTCCGAGTTGTGCTATTTTTGTAGCCTTCTCTTGATCTGACATTGTACCTGGGTGCACCAGGAGAGGGTAGATAGGTCGCTTCTCTCATCAAAGTCTTGAATTAAAAAATATTGAACGCTACATCAATTATGTTAGTAAGCACAATGCAATTGGCTTGATCCAGCATTATACAAAATACTTATTACAAAAGCATGAGAATAATTTTCGATACAAAATTTTCAAATGCAAACAATTTATAAAGCAAGTGTACAAATTGAACGATAAATTAACATCAATGCCACATAAAATATAAAATTTTCAAATTGAGTTATACATTTTTTTGTAAGGCTAGTACCCATGGAGTTTCGAACCAGTGACCTTACGCAAGGAGTTCCCTAGAAATACACCCATTCACAGTCTATTCTACACCCTATGGGGAAATTGAGCAATACATTAACATTAATGCCATAGAAAATTAGCAAATGCAGTTAATCAAAGAAGAGTGTTGTATACGAGGCTCGCAGCACATGTAGTGCAACTTAGTATGTGTGTGAGATTTCAACATGACAATTACATACATGAATGGTGTGATCATACATCTTTTATTGTATTACGACTCACATGAGGATTTTAGGGAAAGTTCCCTATTTTATCCATAAAGCAAACAACTTATAAAACATAAATTCAAATGAACAATACATTAACATGGAGTCCCATTGAAAATTAACAAATACAAGTAATGCAATTCATGAGTACGTGTGTGATATTTCAGCATGATAATTACACATATGAAATGGAGTGATCATACATCCTTGAGTGTATGACCACACACATGAGGAATTTAGGGATAGTCCCCTATTTTGGCCATAAAACAAACAATTTATAAATGAAATTAACAAATTGTAAAACAAAATTTCAAATTGAGCAAAACATTAACATGAATCACATTGAAAGTTAACATATACAATTAATCAATGTTTTTTTGTCTTAATCCTCAAGGGGACATGTACGGGTAATCCCAATTCAAGGCATATCCGATGAGCAATTTGTGGTCTATGAAACTTATAGTTTACTAGCAAATCATCACTAGGAGACAAACTACGTATTGCATGCATAGCAAAAAAATTGGACGCCTTATTTTTCATAAAGAACTACTAGTCATTGATGTGTTCCTCGAATGAACAATTTTCAGAAAATAAAGAGCACCTAGAACTATTTATGAACCCTGCAATGTTCCCATGAGTGCGTGGACAACCATCTACATATAACAGGTTCTTCCTATTAAAGTTTCCAGAAACATAACCATTCATGCACATATTATACATGGAAATGTTATCCTTGTATTTAACAATATTCAAGTAATCTAACTGGCAATAGATAGGACCGCAAAATGAATAAGTGCTATTGAATATTTGGGAGGAACTAGTACACATGAAAGGATAAACAAACCAAGATTTGTAGCATCCATATTAAACTTGGAAATCATAAAACAATTGCGACAAAAGGAGAATTTGGTTCCAACATTAGGCATAGGTAGAGAAGACGACCAAGTGACATAGAAAGCGTGGTTGTAAGAACTTTGATATTTACTCTACAAATTCATATGAAGAGAGAAGTCATCACTACCCTCCAACAATTGGACAAACCTTGGTGTGTACTTGGAAAATTTTGCTCTCAACTCTTCCAATTTTTTGGATCTTCTAGTAGACATGTGTTGGGTGGCATTCATATCATATTTTGGATCACTATAACTTTTAGTTGACTAAATAGAATCATTGGGATGGGTCAATTTAGGACAAGGCATAGTTGTTTTGGATTCCAACTTTTCCAAAAATGGGCATAGGGAAGTGTTCCTATGTGTCTTTTCTATATCACCTATTGGATTTTTTATTGTAGTAGGGGGTATTAGACCATCAAAATTGGGTAATTGGTCATTGGTGTAATTGGTGAGTGTGACATGATGAGGGTTCTCCTTCAACCCTTAACATTTTAAACAACCACATACTACTGGGGTGTCATAAAAAGGATCCAGCTCATGAAAAATTACCATCGATGACCCAGGATTGCGACTAGAAGATGGCATGTTACAATTGGCGGGGTAAAGCAGCTACCCTTTCCATTTACAAACTACTTGCATTATCTTGCTCCTTATAAGAGCTTACAACATTTTGCAAATGGTATAATATCTTGTAAATCCGAACTTAGTCTTGAATCGGGATCATGCAATATATAAACATTGATATTTAGATTCACATGTATAAGCAACATAATTTCAAATAATCAAAATATAAATAAAACCTTAACTTACTGAAGCTGGAAAGGGAGAACTCGACGAACTTTGAACAAGATGGAATGATCTAGAATTTGAAGAATAGGACATCTGATACTATAACACCTTCTCCCTACATTTGAGCTAAATCAACAATCAATATTTGTCTCTACAGTCCTAAAATATTTTTGAGAACCATATCACAATCTAACTTCCAATATAGTTTGAAAGTCATTTTCTAAGAATAAGTTGAGTTTAAGCAACCTATGTATATTATGTATATTATTAATTATTATAATTGATGTGGTTGAATCTTAAAAGAACATTTGAGATTAATATAAAAAACATAGTATTTTTAAATTGAACGGGTGCACCCAAAATTAATGAAAACGCTTTGGCGTGATTATAACATTGTAACGCACAAGTGTGTCATATAAATGAATGCACCATATGTTATAATCTACAAAATCCCCTATAAAAGAATTTTTTTGCTATATTGATAACAGATATTTATCAATGCATTTTCAAAAATTATTCATACTGGTGCGTTTAATATATATAGTCTCACCAGTTGTCATATGCCCCAGTTGGAGCTTTCACCCCTTCCCCAGAATTAGAGCCCCCTGGAGTGGAGTGCGAAGACAAAGGCTGAGGAATGAATTCTATGTTGATTTGTTGGGGGCGAGCTTGGATAGGTTTCCATTAAAAATAATTGATTCCTGGTGCAGGTTTGCAAGAATCATGCCATATCTACTATGGGTGGCTTTCCCTTGCTGTTGGTCTATCAGGATTTTCCCCAGGGTAATCTTCCCCATCCAAAAAAGAACCAGAGTGTGCTCATAAAGAGGCTTCCTATCCCGCGTACTGCCTGGATCTGATTCCCACCACCTTGTTTGCATCTCTTCTGACATGGAGGGGGATGAGAGATAGAATTCCTCGTACCAAGGTAGCTAGTGCCCTGAGTTCTTCCTCTAAATGATACTTATGACTAAGATGTTTAATTTTCAAACTATTCTATATTTTACTTGTGATGTTTATGAGGACTTGTGAGTCTCCTTCTACAATAATTTGTTTGTAATCCTAAGTTATGGCTATTTTTAGTCCTTCGACAATAATTTGTTTGTAATCCTAAGTTATGGCTATTTTTAGTCCTTCAATCATAGTGGCCAATTCAATTGCATTATTGTTGTTGATTCCTATATAACAAGCATACACCGTTAAAATAGAGCATGTGTTGTCTCTAAAGACTCCACCATAACTGGCTTGACCCGGTTTGTCCTTGGATGCACCGTCGAAATTGATATTGACAAAGTTGTCCATGGGAGGACTCCAAAAGGTAGGGATGGATACTTTGAACCTGGTGTCGAAAGGAGGGTTGACTGTGAATTTGATGTTTAGATCCCATGCCTTGTAAATGATGGCTTCTCGATCATTGAATTATTTTTCTTGATCCGGCCATGACTCGAGTTGAATGGCTTTTTGTAAATTGGATTTTATTTTTCCAAAAAAAATTTCGGAGCACTATCTTGGTCTTTAAATATCCTTCTATTCCTTTCTTTCTATACTTCCCATTAGAGAAAGGTCAGGAACAAATGCCATATTATGTTGATCAATGGGCTAATAAAAGGTTGACGCTTCCAATTAAGAATAGTATCATTGATGCTTGCTCGATCTCTTTCCGTCGTGTGGAAGAGGGACTCTCCTTTATCCCAAAGCTCTGTTATAAATACATTGGTATTGAATAGATACTCCTTTCCATCCCCTGCTTGTCTACATAGGCGATAGTAGTTCGGTCCTATAAAGCCTATTTTTTCCAGATTGCCCCAAGTGAGGGTTCTATTCATGAGTAACAACCAACGAAAATTCGTCGCTTTAGGCTAAAAATTTATGGTCCATATTTTAGCCCAGATGGGGTCTTTCAATAGATCCCTATGCGTCGTTGCAATATCATAACCCTCCTTGATGGTGAAGCTTCCTCGTGGTAAGTACCCCCAACACAATTTGTCGTTGTTATTCCTTGTCTTTATTCTTCTATTTTTAAGCTCTTCATTAATGGTTGTGGAGAGCTCTAGAAGTGGTTGAATCGACCATCTATCCATGTGAAACCATTGCCTCAACTCTTTATTTTTAGTCTCGTTGTCCCATAAGTGGCAGACTTTGTAGAAGTTGAGTCTTTCTAGTGCTTCTTCATAGTTTGGATCCAAGCAAAAATGTTGAAGCTTCTCTGCTTGTTTCCATTAATCCTCACAAAAAAGGGTCGTAGCTCCATTCCTTGTTTCCCAGCAGCTATGATCCTGAATCAACCTGTGATTCACCCACGCTAGATTCCAAATGATGGACCCTTGAACCTTGTCATTAAAGTGGATGAGGTTTTGTTGATCCCAATTTGGGGTGTATTAGGCTTGCCAAAATGATACCTAGGGTTCTTGATTATGGGTGATCCAATTCCACCAGATATTGGATCCCATCACCTTGTTGATAACTTCAAGGTCTCGGAGGCCAAGAGCTCCTTTCAAATCGGGGTTGCAAAAATATTCCCAACTGACTAAGGCCCAATTATTTTGATGGTCGTTGTTTCACCAGAGAAAGTTTCTTTAAAGATTCCTTGTCTTTTTAGGATGATCTTGTGGGATGCTAAAAGCAAAAACATAGTAAAGGGGCATAGCTTGAAGGACTGATTTGACTAAGTTTAGTCTACCAGTGATATTGAGAGAGTGGAAAGACCAGCTTGAGAGATGATGATTGAGAAGGTCCATAACGTATTCCCAATTATCTTGTTGAAGAGGTTTGTTTGGGAAAGGGGATCCTAAATATTTCAAGGGAATAGAACATTTTGAGAATCCAAAAAGTTGAGTAATGCACCTTCTAACCATAAGTGAGGTGTTAAAAAATAAAAGTTGGGGATTGACTTAGTTGATGTTAGCCACTAGAGCTTCTTTGAAGCGTTTCAGGATGCTTTTGAAGATGTTTGCTTCTCTGTAAGAGGGATAACCCATGAGGAGGGTATCATCCACAAACTACTGGTGGGAGCATGTGGGGGTGTTCCTATGGAGGTTAAGAACTCTCAAGCTGTGGTATCTAAGCTCTTCATGAATGCTTCTTCGCATACCTTCCACCATAAGAATAAAAAAAAAGGGTGAGAGAAAGTATCCATGCCTAATGCCTCTTGAGGGCGTTAAGGGTGTAGTAGGGGAACCATTGACCAAGGTAGATAAGAAGGATGAAGAAATAAGAACAAGGATCCAATTAATATAAATTTGAGTAAATCCAAAGGCTTGCGGAACTTTTACTATATATGTCCAATTTAGCTTTCCAAACACTTTAGACATGTCCAGCTTGATGAGCATCCAAGGGTTTTTGGTGGTTTTGAGAGAGTGAATGCCCTCATGGGAAAGGATAATACTATCAAAAATCTATCTCCCTTCTACATACCCAGCTTGTTCCTGAGAGATCAACATAGCTAGGATAGGTTTGAGATGGTTATCTATGACTTTGCTGATGATTTTGTAGATGACATTATGGAGGGTGATGGGTCTAAATTTTTTGAGGTAGAGTTATTGCTTCCTTTAGGTAAGATGGTAAGTAAGGTCGCATTGAAAGATGGGAGAATTCTTGTATTTTGATGGGACTTTTACACAATTGCCCAAACTTCCTCTTCGATGATGTCCAATGGGCATGAAAAAAGTCAATGGAAAAACCATCCAACCCTTGGTATTTTCCAGCTTGTATAGATTTACTGGCTATCTCAACTTCTTCCATAGTAATGGGCCTCATCAGCCGAACGTTGTGCTCCTCCATGATGAGACAAGGGATATTTTGAATTATATTGTTGATGGCCTCCAAGCGATCTCCTATAGGTTTAACGAGAATATTTTTGAAGGAGTTCTACTCGGTGGATATTTCCTCATGTTGTTGTAGTTCTCTTCCTTGATTGTCTTAGAGAATCACAATTTTGTTGTGCTACCAATGTTGAATCATTGAGTTATGGAAGAATTTGGTGTTTTTCTCCCCTTCCTTTAGCCATTGCACTCTTGAATTTTGGCGCCAAAACATTTCTTCCTCCTTAATCCTTTCTTCTAATTAGTTGTTGAGAAGTTCTTCTTGTTGACAAGCAACCTATGAGTGGCCTGATAGTATCATTCCTTGTTGAAGGGTTTCCATCTGTTCTTCAATTCTTCTCTTGTCCTCAAAGATGTTGTCAAAAGTTGTTTTGTTCCACGCTTTTAATTTTTATTTCAAGTTTTTCAACTTCTACTGGAACTCATACATGAGGGAGCCTGAAATGACCTTTGCTTCCTTCCGCCATAATTTGATGTTGTTTTTTAACTTAGGGTGAGTAAGACAGAATTTTTCAAACTGGAAGGTTATATTTTGACCCAGTCCTCCTTGAGTCCATTGGAGGCATATCGGCTAGTGATCTGACCCATTGGAAGGAAGGATTGTAGCAGACCACTCTTCACCTCTAGTGTAGAGGATTTCAGATATTAGAAAATGATTTAGTATGGAGGTTATCTGATGATCTTTGCCTCTTATATTGTTCCAAGTGAAGGTACCAATGGTCATCTCTAAGTCAATAAGATGATTTCTCTCTATGAATTGTTTAAAACCTGAGTTGTCTCTGTCTAGACGTCTGATTCCTCCTTTTTTCTCTAGAAGTTCAGTGATCATATTGAAGTCTCCCCATAGGATCCAGTGCTCATTCTAATGGAGATATTGGAACTATTGAAGGTGATTGAGAAGATTGATCTTTTGTTCAGTAATCTTAGGGCCATAGAGACTAGTGACAAGACATTTCTTGCTAGTGCCTATTAGGTGAAAACTTGTAGGGATGGTTATAAGAGTGGCAACAAAATTATTGTTATTATTATAATGAGAAACATTAACATAATAATGAGCGAGAAACAAAATAGACATGAAACAATTTAATATGACACACAATGTACCCTGGAAACCCCATGCGGGGAAAACCAGCACCAATCAAGATCTTCATTACATGGCCAAAACCGGCCATCTGGGCCAAGCGAGCTAGCCACCGCTCACCTCTAGGCCACTTTACAATGGAGCCTCCTCAAACCTTATAAAGGCTTAATCACATGCAATACCATGGGACACTGACCATGGGATACAACAAACCATGTGCTCAAACCATGTGCTAAACCTAAACCACCTTTGACTCAATCCCGAGTCAAGGTTAACCCTAACAATCCCCCCTTTAAACTTGACTTGGAGTAATTACCAACTCCTCTCAAAGTTTTACCGAGGAATCTTGCATACACCCCCTATCACCTAGGTCTATCTCCCGACTTTACCAGTGAGTTACCAGGGGTATGCGTGCCTTACCAGGTCTTACAGCCATATGCCCATTTAAATGCAAAATGTCCATTTTTATTTTATTTTTTTCATGTGCCTTCATGGTGACTTCACCATCACCATCCGTTGCTTCATCCTCTCTCTTGTCATGCTCACTTTCTTGCTCATATTTTGTTATTTTCCTTTTGTACCAGAATCCAAACTCTGTCATTGACGTCCATATTAAGAAGAATCCATCTACTCGATTACATGGGTCCTCATCCGCTGTAACCGCCAGTTCTCCAGGAATTCTATTCACATACATGGCTCATCAATATTGGTCCCAACACTGAGATTAACCATCTCAGATTCCTCCTGCAATCGAATACTCATCTCTCTGATACACATCAAGTTAGGCTACGAGTACACCTGCCACCCTCGTACCTACCTAGTGATCCATTCCACACTTGATGCAACATCCCTTCTCTGTGCATAAGAGGGATACCATGTTCTTTCAGCACCCAAAGAAATCCAAACTCACATATGGCACAATTTCACATGGACCAAAATTGCTGCTAAAGTATCAGGTACCACCAAACATGCATCTCGTAATATAATAGGTATAAAAATTTAAATTACTTAACATGCTTCCACTTTACACTTATATGTTTACCATACTTGTGGTATACCAAGCCCCACATCCTTAACCATAATTCATAAAACCAAGAATCATCATTTCATGAACCAATGCTCAAACAAATAACTTTTAAAAAAAATTATGACATGAACAAAACCTTTTTATGTCCCTTTTTAATATGACACAATCCTTTTAAGAAAAACTATCCCATAACTTCATAAGGACATGTTCACTTACCCATGGGATATTTTTCACTTTTCCTTGAAATAAAGTGGGATTAAACTTTTTCCATAAAAGAGATTTTTAAATACCTTCTCCTTTTTAAAAACTCAGCGTGGCTACCTTCATGTGAAGCATTTTCATGGGTCTGAGTCCTTCATGCGCATGGATTCCTTGGGAGCTAACTTTTCAGCGATGGATCTTTTGGCTTCTTGGTGGATTTGCGGCTTCCCAATTAGATTTCATTTCACTAGGTAGATCCTTCACAAAACAAATGTCCTCAGTGGTTAACTTTACGACTCCACCAAATCATTCAGCGAATGGTCCTCTACAGCCTACACAATCGTCAACGTGCACAATTCCATGCAGATTTACGTTCACATGGATCCCTTCATGCCAACGATGGCGCCCTTCTTTTAAGCTAGAACACAATCCATCTGCACTTCAATATCGTTCTACGTATCTTGTTCACAGCTTCATTACTACCCACCGTTGATCTATCCATACTGTTGTTTGAGGGACCTTCAATCATACTTTCTTATTCATGGCGTTTGGCATCCGAGGGTACTCTCAAAAACTTCACTCCCTCTAGCAGATCCTCCATAGCTTTAGCATAGACGTCGGAGCAACGATTATCCTAGTGATCCATATACTGCTCATTCACATGGTTGGGGCTTCTGCAGCAGCATATTCAACTATGGTACCAACAGATCTCATGCGGCCACACTCAGATCCACAGATCTAGAAACATGCAGCCTTTCTCCACATTGGATTTTTCATGCAGCTACAATCCATTCTTTATTCAGAGAGCTATCACCACGGGCTACGACGCTTCAATCATGTGCAGCGATCACACGGGAAGATTTTCGCACTGCCCAAATTTTAAAAAAAATCGGGCCAAAGAATCCAAACACTATGGTTGTATTCACACACGCTCACGTGAGCTCTGATACCAGTTGTTAGGTTTAAAACGAGCAACAATATATAACAATATGCGAGGAAATAAACATTGCAAGAAACAATTCAAGATGACACACAATATACCCTGGAAACCCCATGTGGGGAAAACCAACACAAATGAAGATCTTCATTACATGGCCAAAACCATCCATTCGATCCAAGCGAGCTAGCCACCGCTTGCCTCTAGGCCACTTTACAATGGAGTCTCCTCAAGCCTTCTAAATGCTTAATCACATGCAATACCATGGGACAATACCATGGGCTACAACAAACCATGTGTCCAAACCATGCTCTAGACCTAAACCACCTTTAACAATTATCCATCACATTTTCTTGAGGATTCCAGAGGAGCACCATATCATTTGAGGCCCCCTTAGAATCCACTACCTTAGCATTTACATTTATATTTTTTTGTCCATTCTATCCAAGGTTAAAGTCAAGCACTTTGTTTTCTGCAACATAAGTATTGTGGGATTCTCCATAACAATTTTATTCTTAAGAAGTCATTGCTTTGAGGGGTTGTTTATCCCTCTGATGCTCTAAGATACTACTTCATTTGAAATGGGGGGTAGAGCGGAGAGAAATTTAGTTCGTTGGTTATATTTCCTTGAATCGAGCATCAGGTTTCCTACCTTGTCTAGCCTTTAGTGATTGGTTTTGCATCCTTTTTTCTTGTCCCCCTAGTGGTGCCTCTTGCTATTTTTTTCGCTGCTAGCCTTGACTCCCAATATTGATTCTTTTATCGCGGTTTTGAGATTTTTTTGGGTGTTGACATTGCATTTATGATTGTTTGCTTGAATATTTCCATCTGGGGTTCTGAAATGGGGCTTTTTTGCTTGCAGGCTTCTTCAACTTCTTGGAGATCCAGATCCACTAACTCCATGTCATTAATGTATTCAAAAAGGTATTGCATATCTAAGACTGTTCTATCCTTTTCTCTATTCATATTTTTTTGAGGAGTGCCTTGATCTACAGATTTCAAAGCTTCACCCTCGACTAGATGGTTAGAAAAAAAGTCAAATTAATTGGAAGTGGAAACAACAGCTGAAAAGGGAGGGGTGAGGTTTTTTTATTGTTCCTTCTTCTGTTGGTTACTTTGGAAAAACCATCCTGATCTTTGTCTTTTGAGGGATCATGTTGCTGCAAAAATTTATTGAGGGGGTAGTCTTGAAAAAGATGACCATGTTCATGGAATTTCCTACATTGGAAGGGGTCATCCTAAGGTTTGGATCCATTCTAAGTCCTTGTAATCTGGGCAAATGGCTTTTGAGAGGGGTTGACATATAAACACGAATTCTGAAAAAGGAGGTATAACGCCCTTGTTGGGTTGCTTCATAGACCTTGACAAAGTGTCCCAGGGTGTTGCTTATTCCCTCTAAGGTTTCGAGATCACTATACCCCTATGGAAGGGAGTAAATTCTACTCCATAATGAGGCTTCTTTGAAGTCCTCTTTGCTGGGACTGAAGTTTTCTTTCGAGGGTCACATGCATAAACCTTCTGCATTAAACAAGTATGGGTTTCCTTCAAAGGTAGTGATGTAGTCATCAGATCAGTAAATATTACTATAAAGAAACCCTTGGACCCAAATGTTAGGTCATAGTGACCTTGGGGTACCATTTGTGTTTGATCTAACCTGTCAAAGCTCATTTTGATTGCCATAAACCCATAAACTTACATATAATTATGTGGTCATGCATGTATTGAATAATTTCAAAGACACGTGACGAAGTGGTCTCATACGTTAGAACAAAAGCCAATTTTGGAATGCATGTTCCTGCACCTTGTTGCTCCTGGTCCTTCTTGGGTCAAGTTGTTTTTGGATCAATGGGGAAATTCATGTCCCCATTATTCTCTTTCGATATAGACCTTGATGGGCCCTCACTCATCTCAATGTTGCATGAGAAGTTGAGATGACCTTCTACGTTGCTTATCGCACCAGATTGATGGGGATTTGTTGGTCACCCCCCAGCGGGGTCATTGAGGAGATTGTGAGACCTGTAGGCCTAAAATAACCATAATACCTTTAGATTTGAATGATACCCACTTCAAACCCTAGGTTTGGACTATGCAAAAAGCTCTCATGAGCTGAAAATTTGTATAGCATCACTCACTCCCGTGCCAAAATAAAGTGTTTGTGTGGTGTTTGAAGTTAATAGAAGGGGAAATACCTTTATAAAACTATGAGGGATATAGTATTAGTGCAAAGAACATATATACATAATTTTCACTTACATTATAAAAATCAACCATATGATTCCAATAATCAGGTCATATGTAAACTACAAGAGGTGTTTCCAAAGCAATGGTCTATGAGACCTATCAAACTTGCAATAGTAAAAACATACAACCAAACAAAAAATCATTCAAAAAGTAATATTCCTAAAAATGTTTATGTAGAATATGTATCTACTACTACAAAACATTCATTTAATAACGTTAATTATGCTATATTGATTTTTCATATCAACAGAAAAGAAAAAAAAAAAAAAATTAATGTCATTTTACCTTTTCAGGAAGATTATGAAAATCCCTGAGGATAAGTAAGGTGATATGCAAAATGTGCCAGTAGGATGTCCAAAAAAATGTACAAGGAGATGGTCAAGGAAATGGATATAATTGCATTGCAGGAGAAGCCATCTCAATAGCAACTTGCTTTAAATGTATGAAAACATTGACTTTTTGGATTATGTACATTAAATTAATTAATTCAGCATTAAATATTAATTTTCAATAGTTTTATTGTAGAAAAAAATATGGAACCCATTCAACGCATAAGACAAGACGACAAGGACAAAAGGGGTTGATAGCAAAGTTTGTGAGTAGTTGTAATTTCCTTATAACAACTCAAGATTTCATAGTGGTTGTGATCTTTATATTTAATTTTTTTTCACTAGTCATCCTTGGTTGTCTTGAAACAAGTGTTAACACATAAGGAGAAGTCATCAAAAGAGTTGATTGACATTGTGTTAAGCAAGGGTTGTGAGTATATGTTGGTGTCTCAAAAGTTAATTGTGGAATTTGTAAGTATCTATGTTGTTTTACCTCTCTAATTTTATAATTAATAAAACAACAAAATCATTTATATTAAATATATGATTTGTGATGGGGTATAAAACTTAGATGATACAAAGTATGGAGTGGAGCCAACAAAGGATTTGTTGAGAGAAGGCGTGAGATTTGGTTTTCAAATAATGTGTATCATTCAGACTCAATTATTTTTATGGTATGTTGCTTTTCAATTTACATTCACGTATATTATCTATTTTATTTTGCATTATTCCCAGCAATGTAGATACACTTAGTACACTTTATGTTTATGTTTGCAAATGGTAGTTGAAGAAGAGGAAAACAATCAAGGAAATCAACAAAATATTCGACCAAATAACCTGAGCGATACAAGTGGCCCAGGCACTGATAATAGTTCTAGCAAAGAATTATGATCCATATATGTTGGATGATAATGCAAGTTGTTGTATATTTTGAATTAATAAATGTCTTTCAAAACCAAACATTTTGTATAATGTACTAGACATAGTGTCTGAATTGAAACACAACAGGCTACCAATAAGTGTAACAAGTACATGCATGTTGACATTTTGATTATTGTGAACTTTATGTTGTCCTATTTTGTATGACAAAGGCCCTCTTATTGATATATAATAAAATAAACTTTGTTATTCTATTGCATTCTCCAATGTCATTATGAAATGTTACATGTGAAATGGTACATTGGTAATTAAATGTATAGATGATTAAATATTGCATTATATAATAGAATCTATGATATAAGAAATTAATCCAAACAAACACAATAATTAAAATTGAAATGAATAGTATGTAAACAAATATTTCAATTGCTAATGAATTATGGAATTTAAAAAATAAAAAATTAAATACAATTATTCCAGTCCAATGTCAGTGATCACTACTAAAAAAAAACAACATGCGGTGCTATTAATAGTTTCTTTTGCACCAATGTGGTTGTTAAATGGCCACGTTTTAGTGCATTCTTTTATGTATATGCACGGGTGTGTTTGTTGTACTTATATGCAACAGTGTTATAATTTATATTAAACACATTTTTTTTTTAAGTTTGTGTCTCAGTCTCATTTTCCAATGTGTTTATGTTTATTAATAGGACCGGTACTTTTTAATTGTTAATATGCACCGAGATCTTTTTAATAGTTTGTATGCACCGATGTGTATTATTGTGTGACGCACTAGTGTGATATGATATCTAGAAAACACCGTTAAATTTTAAAAAGATAGCAAATTTCTGGAGCGTATGACATAACATATTACATCGACGCATTGTTATAGTACATAAGTATTGGTGCGTTGTTTTAAAGCACCGATGCAAAGTTAAGTTTTAGTGTACATCGATGCTCTATGTGTTGGGTTAATCGTGTAGCATCAGTGTGGATTAGTACATTTCGCACCTGTGTGTCATTTTTCAATAAATCACACTGATATAAAAACATCCACTAAAGCCTCCAGTCGCCGAGTTTCTTTAGCTATAAAAAGCTTCCTTAAAGCGCCCTCTACCAATTACGGAGGTTGTATCGGAGTTTTTTTTTACAATTTTGGTCAATCTATAACACTGAAAACTTCCACTATGACCTCTGCTACAGGCTCGTTTCCTTGTAGTGACAAGGCTAAATGGTACTATGAGGAGAAGGTAGAGGAAAATTCTCCTCACTTCATTCAATGAAAGCATTTGGGGACCAAAAGCCTCTTGAAATGGGGAGATGTGGTTCAAAATGGACTAATAAATAATTTGTCGCCTATTTTGGTGCTTAATGGGTGGAGAGATTGGATGGCTTGACTTATAGGGCCCATTTTAGGGGCAGGTCTCATTTTGCAAATTTGGAGCCTAGAACCTTCTATAGATTGTTTGAGGGTATAAAGAATGTTTTTTAGGGTCAAAAATTTATTTTTTATGCAACGTCCCTCAACACAATTCTACACTTCGAGACCTTTCCAATGGTCCAAGAATCCCCTAAAATACAGACTGTATGAAGATGTTATGCCTCCCGCAAAGTTACCATCATGGTACGTAGTCGATTCAATGTCATCTCTCATTTCTCACACATGCGGAGCTAGTCACATGTGGACTTTTAAGAATCTTCTAGAAGATCCAAAACCCTAAACCTAATTGGGATTTGGGGCATGCAAAAACCCTAGAACTAACCCTAGATGACTATCAGGCTATGTTAAATACAAGGTCATTGGGAGAAGAAGGCACTACAACAAAAACCTGCCATTTGCTTTTGATTCCGATCCCTTTTTGTGTCCAGTCATTGTTTCAATGTATTTGTCTTCATTATATGGTCAAAGTCAACTCTATTTCATGGGATGGCATAATTTCCAAAAAATTTAGTGCCTAATTTTTTTAGGTCAGTGCTAAAGTCAGCGCTAATTAGCACTAGATTTAGGGTTGGATTTTACTTCATTTTTAGCACCGAATTTTGCTTCCTTTTTAGCATCAAATTCATTAGGATTGGTTTTGATTCCTTTTAGCACCATGGTTTTCTTTCTTTTCTGCACCAATTTTGTTAGGATTAATTAATTAATCCTCCCTTGGACACCATAGTCTAATTGTCTTTTCCTCGCTTATGAGGCTATTGCCACCTCACTAGTGCCATGGGGGACTCATATAGGGCCCACCTAACACTTGATGTGTCAGTCTGCATGAGTTTAGAAGCTCTAGAGACCAATCCCTATAATTTAGGAACCCACACTGAGTGCCACCAGCAATCACCAGCAATTGACCCTAATTGGTGTTCAGTTATGTTCATTTATGCTCTGATTCCCCTCAATTAGTTCATGTTTAGTTAGTCTAGTGCCACTTTGCATGATTTAAGGGAGGTTGGGCACATTTTCCCACCTACCTTGATCAGTTAACTTGGTGTGAACTAGTTCAGTTGTCTGGAGTTGCATTAGTGAGACTCTAGTGGTGATTTCCCCACATTGAGTTAGCACTGGAGTCAATCCAAGTTGGTGAATTCAAATCCTACCTATGGCATTTGAATTATTCCTATTGTACCATATTTTTATTACACAGAGGTGAATGATAATTCATGTAATGTTATGCTGACCAGTTTTTGTCTCCTCGTTGTTCAATTTTCACTATGAATGTTTAATCAGCTTACACTGAATTGCTTCTCTCTCCTACAACCTTCTTTCACAGTGAATTCATTCAGGCATAAGGATCATAAGCTTTGTTAAATTAAACATGGTATCAGAGCCAGGTTTCAGGCCAACTTCAAACCTCGGAAACTTCCATTGATGCACCAGAAGCAATTGCGTTCCACATAATTCATGTTATTCTTGCCTTGCTCCCTCTAGATTTTATCCAAAGAATTCTATCTAGGTGTGATGCACCCAAAGAAAGTGTACATGTCAAAGTGGAGAGTGTTTGAATTGGTTTGATTTTGAATTGAATGGTTTTCGCAAGTACATTGAAGTTTTTTGAAGAATCGGTTGTTCCTTGAAAATGCAAGATGGAGAATTCTGCGGCTTTGACTCCCAGGATCCTCACACCCTTCAGCTATCTCGATTGGAGGGTTTATATGCATATACTCTTGCATGACAAGGGTCTGTATAGGGTCCCCGTGGGAAAAGAGGTTGAACCCCAGCAGTGTCTTGAGAAGTTGAAGTATCTGAACAAGTTGGATGAAGCATCTAGCTTCATGTGCATCCACATCTCCAGGGAGTTACTCTTCCATCTTGATGGACTGATATTTCCAAAGGGAGTATGGGAGAATCTCGAATCCTTGTTTGGAAATTAGGATGAGATGAGGGGCCATATTCTAGAGAATGGGTTGATTGCACTACATCCCATCAATTTCGAAACTATACAACAATTCGTCTCAAAATTTATATCCATTGTCATGTAGTGCAAGCATTGTGGGATTGATAAGAAGTATGAGAAATTGGTGCTCTCAATTCTGAGAAAACTTGGCTCGTGATTCTTAGTGTGCGTATCCACCTTTCACTCTGAGAGACTGACAACTCCTCATTGGTGAATCACATCCCTTGATTGCTTCACAGAATCTCTTATTCAAGAACAAGACAAGTTGATACAGATGGGAGCCCTCAGAGCCTCCACAAATCAAGTTATTTTGGCTAGAGAGACAAAGAATGCTTAAGCAAGGAGGAAGCAGAAAGGAAAGGATAAGAGGAACATTGAATTCATACCTAAGCAATAGTTTGATCCATTAGATGAAGTCTCAGGATCTAAGAAGGACAAACATCAGAGGTTTGACAAGGGGAAGTGCTCATACTATAAGAAAGGAAACCATACAGAGAAAGGTCGTATGAAGAATACCATAGATCAGATGTTAAGACTCCTTGAACAACACAATATTTCCCTCCCTAAAGGTGCAAGGAAGGTTGACTCTAGAGACAAAACTGAATATCGTGAGAGACGCCATGCATTGAAGGATAGATTTTCAAAATCCCATGCCGTCCTCATTGATTTAGGATCCTCCAATCACATGGTTGCATACAAGGAATCATTCTCTTGATTAAAACTTATTGATCGTCCAAGTATTCACATGGGATATGACACTCAAATTTAAGCTAAAGGGAAGGTTTCAATCAAATTACAGCATGGAGTGTTCAAGAATGCCCTCTATGTGACCTCCTTGGCAACAAATTTATTGTCTGTATATCATCTTATTCATACAGGCTCACCAAAGTGAGTTGTATTTGATCCTAAATCAATGGAGATCTCAAATATCTCAACTAGGAAGCTGATAGTGAAAGGTGTTGCAAACCATGCCTCCAAGGCATATGAATTCTCACACTTTCTGCCATACTCAGATCCAGTGCAATCTCAGTTGTCATTTGAAAGGGAAGGTAAATTCATCATACCTAAACCTTTTTCATATCATAATGTTTCCATTAATGTTTCAAATTCAAAATACAAATAAGAGGACCAAGTTGAATAAGTTTTTGGAATTGAATATGAAGTTCAATTAGATCCAGATCCAGATCCAGTCCCTACTCCCAATCCTAGGCCTAAATGGCTCAACAGGTTATTGAGGTTGTTGGGAACATGACTGGAGAGTCATATGACAAGAGGATAATAAGATCTTAGTTTCAAAATGAGAGCCTTATGCTATGTCAAACAAATACACTTCTACCAAAGAGGTGCTACAAACTCCTAGAGAGATGCTACATGATGGTAAGGTCTGATCAACATTTCTGAAGAATGGTGAGACATTGGATCATGTCACTCTTCCTCCAAAAAGAAGAGAAAAAATCAACTTTATACATGACAAATTGGAAGGAAAAATATATATGGAAAGGCCTAAGGGGTACAATGATTCTCTCTTGACGTGAAAGCTAAGGAATCCATTGAATGGGCTCATGCATGGCATCCCAAGTTCAACTCTTCCATACTGACAAAGAGGTTTGAAAGATGTAAGATTGGATGCAAAAGAAGCAACATTTCTTCTCATATTTGTCATCAAGTTGGAAGAAGGTGGAGAGGTTCACATGCACTGTACCAGGGAACTAGGGCACACAAGGACCATCACATTGCATTACTGCTCCACAAAGATGCATACTACATAAAATTTTCACAAGTTTTTTACTCAGGAGAAAATCCCTTGGTGTGAAAGCTTGACCCTGTTTTTCCTTCTCATTTTGCGGGGGGAGGGGGGGGGTCCCGTGAGGTTTTCCCCATTTCTTCAGTTTTTAAGTAGCCATTTTTTGGAATTAGATTGCATGGTGACCCTTTCTCTTATAAGTTGTTAGGGCCCAGGTTGTGCAAGTTAGTAATATTAAGGGGGGTGTTAGGATTAATTAATTAATCCTCCCTTAACCACCATAGTCTAATTATCTTTTCCTAGCTTATGAGGTTATTGCCACCTCAATAGTGCTATGGGGTACTCATATGGGGCCCACCTAACACTTGATGCGCTAATCTACATGATTTTAGGAGCTCTAGAGACCAATCCCTATCATCTAAGAACCCACACTAAGTTCCACCAACAGTCACTAGTAGTTGACCCTAGTAGGTGTTCAGTTATGTTCAATTATGCTCTGATACCCATCAGTTAGTTCATCTTCAGTAATCCTAGCACCACTTTGCATGATTTAAGGGAGGCTTGGCACCTTTTCTCACCTACCTTGATCATTTATCTGGATGTGAACTAGTTCAGTTGTCTGGAGTTACAGTAGTGAGACTCTAGTGGTGATTTTCCCACATTGAGTAAGCACTAGAGTCAGTCCAAGTTGGTGAATTCTAATCCTACCTATGGAATTCAAATTCTTCCTATTGTATTATCATTCTATTTCAGATAGGTGAATGATAATTTGTGTTATGTTATGCTAACCAATTTTTGTCTTCTGGTTTTTCAATTTTCACCATGAATGTTTGATCAGTTTACATTGACTTGCTTCTCTCTCCTACAACTTTCTTTCACAATGAATTCATTCAGGCCTGAGGATCCTAAGATTTGCTAAATTAAACAAATTTTCTCTCCCTTTTTATTGCCATATTTCTGGCATAATCAAATGAAAGATAGGGAGACTTTTCAAAAAGTAATTTAAGAGGGAAACTTTTTAAAATAGTGTTGATGTTTGAGCAAAATTTGAGAAGATTGAACTTTAAAACCTTTATCAATCAATTTCAGCACATGTATCTCATAAATCAATCACATACGAATATATTGGCCACATGTGAATATCATAAATATATCATCCACATAAATACATCAAACACATATAAATCTCACAAATATATTATCCATATAAATCAACTCCATAAATTATTCATATAAATTAGCTCCATAAACCAACCATGTAAATCAATCGACCATAAGAGACAAGATATACCCTGGGAAAACCCTCCAAACACGGAGGATGAAAAAACCAAACAATTATTTGAGTATGATAGATATCTTTGTTGAGAATGGTTTACAACACATAAGCAAATTTCCTAATAAGAGGTACCACTACAACAGTAAAGAAAATAAATCCATTGTAACCCTACAAAAACAACTGTATGCAACTATATTTAACTTGCCATATGACTAGCATACTAATATCAATCCAAAAACCCTAGCATACAGAATATAACACATAAGATGCTTACTAAACACACTGAGAGCACCACATAGTGCTTTCACAAGGAGTAGATAACTAGAACTCCATCCATCCAAACATTAACGCCCTTCCTTTCCTCCATTGCCTTTAACTAAATGTTCATTGTCTTGAACTAAAAATGAACTGACTTGAACTGAATGTTAACTGACTTGAACTAAATTTTAACTTACTTGAACTAAATGTTAACTGACTTGAATTGAAAGTTAACTAACTTGAACTAAATGTTAACTAACTTGAACTAAATGTTAACTAAATGTGAACTGAACTCAATCTTTAACTAACTCTTGATCACTTAGTTAACATGACAGCTTAAGTGTCATCGGTGATTCACTCTTAGTGCCATCCACGCACAATTTCTATTATTAACTGACTTTTAACTAGGTGCAAACTAATTCAGTAGTACAAAGTTGCATTAGTAAGACTCTAGTGGTGCTTTTCCCACATTGAGTTAGGACTAGAGCCAATCCAAGTTGGTAAATTTGAATCCTACATATGGCATCAGAATTCTTCCTATTGTATCATCATTGTATTACTTAGAGGTTAATGATAATTGATGTAATGTTATGTTGACCAATTTTGTCTCTTGGTTGTTCAATTTTCACCATGAATGTTTGATCAGATTACACTGAATTGATTCTCTCTCCTACAACCTTCTTTCATAGTGAAATCATTCAGGCCTAAGGATCCTAAGCTTTTCTAAATTAAACATGGTGTCAAATCCAGGTTTCAGGCCAACTTCAAACCTTGAAAACTTCTATTGATGCACCAAAAGCAATTGGGTTCCACATAATTCTTGGTATTCTTGCCTTGCTCCCACTAGATTTTGTCTAGAGAAGTCTAGCCAGGTGTGATGCACCTAGAGAAAGTGCACATGTCAAACTGGAGAGTGTTTGAATTGGTTTGATTTTGAATTGAAGTGTTTTTGTAGATAAATCAAAAAATTCGAAAGAATTAGTTATTCCTTGAAGATGCAAGATGGAGAATTCAGCAGCTTTGACACCCAAGATCCCCACACCCTTCAACTATCTTGATTGGAGGGTCGATATGCAGGTAGTCTTGCGCAACAAGGGTCTGTACAGGTTCGCCATGGGCAAAGAGATCAAACCCAGTAGCTTCCTGAGAAATCGAAGTATATGAATAAATTGGATGAAGCATTTGGCTTCAGGTGCATCCACATCTGTAGGGAGTTACTCTTCCATATTGATGGACTGAAAACTCCAAAGGAAGTATGGGAGAATCTTTAATCCTTGTTTGGAAAGCATGATGAGCTGAGGGGCCATATTCTAGAGAATGAGTTAATTGCACTGCAACCTAATAACTTTGAAACTATACAACAATTCATGTCAAAATTCAAATCTCTTGTCATGCAGTGTGGGATTGACAAGAATGATGAGCAATTGGTGCTTTCAATTGTGAGCAAACTTGGCCCGGAATTCTCAATGTTTGTATCAACCTTTCACTCCAGGAGACTGTCAACTCCTAACTGGAGAATGTCATCCCTTGATGCCTTCACAAAATATCTTATTCAGGAACAAGACAAGCTGATACATATGGGAACTCTCAAAGCATCCAAGAATCAGGAACTATTAGCTGGGGAGACTAATAATGAGAAAACAAAGGGGAAACCAAAAGGAAAAGAGAAGAAGAACATGGATTTCAAGCCTAAGGATAAGCAGAATCCTTTAGAAGGAGCCTCACGTTCCAAGAAGGACAAGCACAATAAGTCTGACAAGGCCAAGTGCTCTTACTACAAGAGAGGAAATCATCTAGAGAATATATGTATGAAGAAAACCATAGACCAGATGTCTAGGCTCCTTGAACAAAACAATATTTCCCTTCCTGAAGGTGCAAATAAGTCTAATGTTGGAAATTAGACTGAAGATCATGAGAGGTGCCATACAATATTTTCTCATTGATTCTGGAGCCTCCAACCACATGGTTTCCTCCAAAGAATCATTCTCTTCTTTGGATCTCTCAGGAGGACCAACCATCCACATGGGAGATGAATAACAAATCCCAGTTGTCGGGAAAGGTTACATCAAATTTGAGAATGGAGTGTTCAAGGATGTGCTCCATGTCCCTTCCCTAGAAGCAAATATATTGTTTGTATACCAAATGACTCATACTAGCTCACCCAAGTGAGTCACATTTGATCCTAAATTAGTGGAGATATCTGAAATTTCTATTGGGAATCTGATAGCGAAAGGAGGTCCAAATCATTGCTTCAAGGCATATGAGTTTTCTCTCTTTCTTCATAATTCATATCCTAGTGCCTTATTGACTCATGCTAATAAAACAAGCAGGATTTGGCATGAAAGATTTGGCCATAAATTTCAAATATCTCCAGCACCTGCACAATGAAGAGATGGTTGAGGGATTTCCTCTCATCAACTCCTCTGAAGGTGTATCTAATGGTTGCTTGGTAGGTAAGCATCGAAAGCGAAGGTATGAGGTTGGGAAGGCAAGAAGTGTTTCCTTTGTACTTGACCTGGTTCACAATGATGTCTCTGTACCAATGCCCACAACATCTATGAATGGATCCACATACTTTCTAACCTTCTTTGATGACTACTCAAGGTATTCTTGGATATACTTTCTCAAGCATAAGTATGATGTGTTTGAAACCTTCAAAATTTTGAAAGCCTCAGCTGAGAACACTCTTGGGAAGAAGATCAAAGCAATTAGATTAGATAATGGGTGAGAGTATATCAAAACAGAATTCCAACAGTTGTGTGCCTCAACAAGTATTCAAATGTAACACTTAGTCCCATACACACCACAACAAAATGGTGTAGTTGAGAGGAAGAACATATTTCTGAAATAGATGGCTACATGCCTTCTTGGAGCAAGAAATCTTCCTCCATATATGTGGGATGAAACAGTGAATTGTGCTTCATACATAAATAATAGAGTGCCTCACAGGTCAGTGGTTTGGGTCACTCCTTTCGAAGAATTGATGGTGCATAAGCCCAATGTCTCACATCTGAGGTTTTTTGGCTCCAAAGCATGGTCCAGAATTTCTACTGATAAGAGGAAATCCTTCCAAGCTCAGAGTAATGAATGCATACTATTGGGATCTATAGATGATGAAACGACATACAAACTCATAGACATTGCAACAAAAAAGTGCATCATAGAGTAGAATGTTCAATTTGAAGAGGATAAGGTGCATGATCCACGACCAATTGAAGAAGGTGTAATTAGTCAATCAAATCCATTTGCAGATAATGATGTCTTTACTAATATTTCAGATTCAGAGTCCAAAGAGGAGGATTAAGATGATCAAGATCTTGATGTTGAGAATGAACCTCAAGTATATCTAGATCCAGATCCAACACCTGCTCCCACTCAAAGGCCTAAATGGGCCCAAAATCTTATTGAAGCTGCTAGGAATATTGCAAGGGATCCAAATGAAAGAAGAAGGACAAGATCTCAATATAAGGATGAAAACCTTGCACTCTACCATACAAATCTACTTTTCCCAAAGAGGTGCTTCATGATGATGGGGTAAGATGCTCAGTGCTATAGAGAGGCTTGCCATGATCCAAGATGGCAAGCAACCATGGATGGTGAGTATGATTCGCTATAAGACAACAAGACCTAGGAGCTTGTCACTTTGCCTCCTGGGAGGAAGTTAGTTCCATGAAAATGGATCTACAAGACCAAGATAATAGTTGATGGAACCACTACCAATTACAAGGCTAGATTAGTGGAAAAGGCATACTCACAAGTCCATGGGATGGACTACAATAAGGCATTCACTCTTGTTGCAAGAATGGACTCCATAAGGCTAGTTTTGGTCATTGTAGCCTCAAAGAGATGGAAGGTACATCACATGGATGTGAATAGTGTCTTCTCCATGGTGACTTGGAATAGGAGATCTATATGAGATAGCTTGAGGGGTACACTGAAGATTCCTCCTTGGTTTACAAATTGAGGAAATCTCTCTATGGGCTCAAGCAAGCCCCAATATGGATGCCTTTCTAATGTCACAGAGATTTGAGAGGTGCAAGTTTGACTGCAATGTGTACATGTAGCAGAAGGGGGGCTTCTTACTGGTGATTTTTTTATATGTGGATGAATTTCTCATTACTAGTGCCTCGGATGTTTCATTGAGAGGCATCAAGTTAGCTTTGAGCGAAGCATTCTCCATGATTGTTCTAGGACTGTTAAGGCAGTTCATTGGTCTCGAAGTAAATAAAAAATCTATGGGAATCATGATTACATAGTCCGGATACATAGGATACTTTCTCAAAATATTCCATGCGGTTAATTCTAAAGCAGTACCCTTCCGCTTCTTATCTGCCATCAGGTTGGAAGAAGGTGGTTCCACAACACCGATTGATGGTACACTATATAGACAGTTGATTGGTAGCCTATTGTACCTCACCCATTCAAGGTCATATTTATCTTATGCTATGAGTGTTTCTTCCATATTCATGGAGGAGCCACATGAGCTACATTGGAAAGCAACATAGTGCATCTTGCATTATGTGCAAGGTACGAGAGAGTTTGGGATCCACTATTCTACTAGTGCACAACCAAATCTAATTGGTTTTACTTATTCAGACTAGGTTGGTGATAGTACTGACATGAAATCCACATAAAGATGTGTGCTCATGTTGGGATATGGACCAATATACTTGTTAAGCAAGGGCAAGCATCTCTTGCTCTCTCTTCAGCTGAAGCAGAGTATCAGGGGGTTATGAATGCAACTATTCAGGAAGTTTGGCTACATGGGATTCTGATAGAGTTTGGCATTCGTACTTCTCCTTCAATAGAGATCTTTTGTGATAATCAGAGTGCAATCAAGATATCCAGTGATCCAATATAGAAGCAATGGACCAAGCACATTGAATTCCACATGCACTACATCTAGGAACTAGTGCATAGTAAGGCTACCACTCTACATTATTTCCCTACAGAGGAACAGATTGCACACATATTCACCAAGACTTTAACTAAAAATAGATTTGTATATCTCAAATCTCTTCTTGGTGTAAAGATTTGATCAATTATTGTTCCTAGTTTTCCTGCTCATTTTGAGGGGGGAGGGGATCCCATGAGGTTTCCCCCATTTCTTCGATTATTAAGCAATCATTTTTTTCATATAGATTGAATGGGTGACCTTTGGCCTTATTTTCCAAGGCCCAGGTTGTCCAAGTTAGGATTAAGGGGTGGTTTTAGGATTAATTAATTAATCCTCCCTTGACCACCATAGTCTAATTGCAGTTTCCTAGCTTAAGAGGTTGTTGCCACCTCACTAGTGCCATGGGGGACTCAACTGGGGCCCACCTAACACTTGATGTGCTAGTTGTCATGAGTTTAAGAGCTCTAGAAACTAATCCCTATAATTTAGGAACCCACACTGAGTGCCACCGGTAGTCACCAACTGTTGACCCTAGTCGGTGTTCAGTTATGTTCAGTTATGCTCTAATTCCCATCAGTTACTTCATCTTCAGTTAGTCTAACGCCACTTTGCATGATTTAAGGGAGGTTGGGTGTATTTTCTCACTTACCTTGATCAATTAACTGGGTTTTCCAAAGTTGCATTAGTGAGTTTCTGGTAGTGATTTTCCCACATTAAGTTAGCACTGGACTCAATCCAAGTTGGTGAATTTGAATCCTACCTATGGCATTCAAATTCTTTCTATTGTATCATCGTTGTATTACAGAGAGGTTAATGATAATTTATGTAATGATTTACTGACCAATTTTGTATCCTTGTTGTTCAATTTTCACCGTGAATGTTTGATCAGTTTACACTGAATTGCTTCTCTCTCCTACAACCTTCTTTCACAGTGAATTCATTTACGCATGAGGATCATAAGCTTAGCTAAACTAAACACATGCATCCACATAGATGGGAACAAATGCACCTATAAAATAGTGAACAAATGATTGTCTCATATGTCCAATAACTCAACAATCAATACATTAAACATATATGTTATAATTCAAAGGTGCAATATAAAGTTAGAAATGTACGAAAAGAGATTATTACTGAGTTGTTCCACCTTATCCGAATGTTTAGCACATCCTCCTCTTAAGGCGGGTAACGTCTAGATGCACCATATTTCTCTTTTACTTGGTCTGCAACCCAACTACTAGGATAGATATTCAGTGTATTATCTTTTAAATGATCTAGAAAAGGCATGCTTCTACCATTCAACTGTCTAAATTCTTTTTTGGCAATGTCCCATTTCCTCCTCTTCTCTTCACACAATGCGACCCACAACTATGTTTCCTCCACATTATAAAGAATGAATTTATTGATGGCATCGATTAATGAATTAGTTATTGTATTCATTGAAACAAAACCACTTACAATACATTTGATATCAAACATATATTTTGAATGCCCTTGTTGGCTTGACCCGGTTTTCCCTTAGATGCACCGTCGAAATTGATATTGACAAAGTTGTCCATGGGAGGATTCTAAAAGGTAGGGATAGAGACTTTGAACCTGGTGTTGAAAGGAGGTTGACTATGAATTCGATGTTTAGATCCCATGCCTTGTAAATGATGGCTTCTCGATCATTGAATTATTTTTCTTGATCCGACCATGACTAGAGTTGAATGGCTTTTTGTAAACTGGATTTTATTTATCCCCAAAAAACTTTCGGAGCACTATCTTGGTCTTTAAATATCCTTCTTTTCCTTTCTTTCCATACTTCCCATTAGAGAAAGGTAAGGAACAAATGCCATATTATGTCGATCAATGGACTAATAAAAGGTTGGCACTTCCAATTAAGAATAGTATTGTTGATGCTTGCTCGATCTCTTTCCGTCATGTGGAAGAGGGATGCTCCTTTATCCCAAAGCTTTATTATAAATACATTTGTATTGAATAGATGCTCCTTTTCATCCCCTACTTGTCTACAGAGACGAAATTAGGTCATTCCTACAAAACCTCTTTTTTCCAGATTGTCCCAAGTGAGGGTTCTCTTCATGACTAACAACCAACAAAAATTCGTCGATTTAGGCCAAAAATTTATGGTCCATACTTGAGCCCAGATGGGGTCTCTCGACAGATCCCTATGCCTCATTGCAATATCATAACCCTCCCTGATGGTGAACCTTCCTCATGGTAAGTACCCCCAACACAATTTGTCATTGTTAGTCCTTGTCATTATTCTTCTATTTTTAAGCTCTTCATTAATGGTTGTGGAGAGCTCTGGCAATGGTTGAATCAGCCATCTATCCATTTGAAACCATTGCCTAAACCCTTTGTTTTAAGTCTCATTGTCCCAAAAGTGGCATACTTTCTAGAAGTTGAGTCTTTCTAGCGCTTCTTGGTAGTTTGGATCCAAGTGAAAATGTTGAAGCTTCTCTGCTTGTTTCCATTAATCCTCCCAATAAAGTGTCATAACTCCATTCCTTATTTCCCATCAGTAATGATCCTGAATCAACCTGTGATTCACCCATGCTAGATTCCAAATGATGGACCCTTGAACCTTGTCATTAAAGTGGATGAGGTTTTGTTGATCCCAATTTGGGGTGTATTTGGATTTCCAAAATGATACCCATGGTTCTTTATTATGGGTGATCCAATTCCACCAGATATTGGATCCCATCACCTTGTTGATAACTTCAAGGTCTTGAAGGACAAGACCTTCTTTCAAATCGGGGTTGCAAAAATATTCCCAACTGACTAAGGCCCATTTATTTTGATGGTCATTGCTGCCCCAGAGAAAGTTTCTTTAAAGATTCCTTGTCTTTTTAAGGATGATCTTGTGGGATGCTAGAACCGAAAACAGATAAGGGGGCATAACTTGAAGGACTGATTTGACTAAGGTTAGTATACCAGTGATATTGAGAGAGTGAAAATACCAGATTGAGATATGATGATTGAGAAGGGCCATAAGGTATTTCCAATTATCTTGTTGGACTTATTTGTTTGGGAAAGGGGATCCTAAATATTTCAAGGGCATAGAACATTTGGAGAATCCAAAAAGTTGAGTAATGCACCCTCTAACCATAAGTGAGGTGTTAAAAAATAAAAGTTGGGGATTGTCTTAGTTGATGTTAGCCTATGAAGCTTATTTGAAGCATTTCAGGATGTTTTTGAAGATGTTTGCTTCTCTGTAAGAGGGATAAACCATGAGGAGGGTATCATCCACAAACTATTGGTGGGATCAGGTGGGGGTGTTCCTATGGAGGTTAAGAACTCTCAAGCTGTGGTATCTAAACCTCAGTTATGGATGATAAGAATAAAAATAAAGGGTGAGAGAAAGTATCCATGCCTAATGCCTCTTGAGGGCGTTAAGGGTGTATTAGGGGAACCATTCACCAAGATAGATAAGAAGGATGAAAAAATAAGAACAAGGATCCAATTAATATAGATTTGAGTAAATCAAAATGCTTGCAAGACTTTTACTATATATGTCCAATTCAGCTTTCCAAACACTTTAGACATGTCCAGCTTAATGAGCATCCAAGGGTTTTTGGTGGTTTTGAGAGAGTGAATGCCCTCGTGGTAAAGGATAATACTATAAAATATCTATCTCCCTTCTACATACCCAGCTTATTCCTGAGAGATCAACATAGCTAGGATAGGTTTGATATGGTTAGTTATGAATTTGGTGATGATTTTGTAGATGACATTATAGAGGGTGATGGGTCTAAATTTTTTGAGGTAGAGGGATTGCTTCCTTTGGGTAAGATGGTAAGTAAGGTCACATTGAAAGATGAGAGAATTCTTGTATTTTGATGGGACTTTTACACAATTTCCCAAACTTCCTCTTCAATGATTTCCAATGGGCATGAAAAAGTCAGTGGTAAAACCATGCAACCCTTGATATTTTCCAGCTTGTATAGATTTACTGGCTATCTCAACTTCTTCCATAGTAATGGGCCTCATCAGCCCAACATTGTGCTCCTTTGTGATGAGACAAGGGATATTTTGAATTATATTGTTGATGGCCTCCAAGCAATCTCTTGTAGGTTCAACGAGAATATTTTTGAAGGGGTTCTACTCGGTGGATATTTCCTCATGTTGTTGTAGATCCCTTCCTTGATTGTCTTAGAGAATCACAATTTTGTTGTGCTACCGATGTTGAATCATTGAGTTATGGAAGAATTTGATGTTTTTCTCCCCTTCCTTTAGCCATTGCACTCTTGAATTTTGCTGCCAAAGCATTTCTTCCTCCTTAATCCTTTCTTCTAATTAGTTGTTGAGAAGTTCTTCTTGTTGACAAGCAACCTATGAGTGGCCTAATAGTATCATTCCTTGTTGAAGGGTTTCCATTTGTTCTTCAATTCTTCTCTTGTCCTCAAAGATGTTGTCAAAAGTTGTTTTGTTCCACGCTTTTAATTTTTATTTCAAGTTTTTCAACTTCTGTTGGAACTCATACATGAAGGAGCCTGAAATGACCTTTGCTTCCTTCCCTCATAATTTGATGTTGTTTTTTAATTTTGGGTGAGTAAGCCATAATTTTTCAAACTGGAAGGGTATATTCTGACCTAGTCCTCCTTGAGTCCATTGGAGGCATATCGGCTAGTGATCTAACCCATTGGAAGGAAGGATTGTGGAAGACCACTCTTCACCTCTAGTGTAGAGGTTTTCAGAGATTAGAAAATGATCTAGTATGGAGGTTATTTGATGATGTTTGCATCTTCTGTTGTTCCAAGAGAAGGTACCATTGATTGTCTCTAAGTCAATAAGATGATTTATCTCTATGAATTGTTTAAAACCCAGGTTGTATCTGTCTAGACGTCTGATTCCTCCTTTTTTCTCTAGAATTTCAATGATCATATTGAAGTCTCCCCCCAAGATTCAGTGCTCATTCTAATTGAGATCTTGGAACTATTGAAGGTGATTGACAAGATTGAAATTTTGTTCAGTAATCTTAGGTCCATAGAGACTCCTGGCAAGACCTTTCTTGCTAGTGCCTATTAGGCGAAAACTTGTAGAGATGGTTCTAAGAGTGGCAACAAAATTATCCATCACATTTTCTTGGGGATTTCAAAGGAGCACCAGATTACTTGAGCCCCCCTGTAGCATCTAATACCTAAGCATTTACATTTATACTTTTTTGTCCATTCTATCCAAGGTTAAAGTCGATCACTTTGTTTTCTGCAACATAAGTATCGTGGGATTCTCCATAAAAATTTTATTTTTAAGAAGTCATTGCTTTGAGGGGTTGTTTATCCCTTTGATTCTCTAAGATACTACTTCATTTGGAATGGGGGGGAGAGCGGAGAGAAATTTAATTAGTTGGTTATATTTCCCCAAGTCGACAATCGGGTTTCCTACCTCGTCTTGTCACACCCCGGTTTTGACCTCGTTGCATTAGATGTACATGATGTATATATTGTAAATGATCATGGTGTGGAGCTAAAGGCCAAGGCCCCACCATTGATCGGTTATGCTATGTTTTGGATTTAAATTTGTCACCAATGGTATGTCGGGGCATGCGGCATACATATTAAGTTATCATCATGTAAATATGCATCTTTAATTAAAACGAACCCGACCAGCTATGTTCGCAGCAACTAAAATGAGAAGGGGGCATGATTTTCACAAGGATAAGGGTGGGGAATTGTTAAACCTTGAGCAATGAAGGAAAATCCCATGTGTCTTCTTTCCTTGTCTTACCCAACCACCTTCATTAAGAATTGCTGCTGGTGGTTGAGGCAGTTATTATTTTGGGAGAGGGTGTGGTAGGACTGTCAGTCCTTGCCTACACGCATACTCCACCCACGATTGACTTCACAATGGCCAAAACCACCGCCATCACTCATGCAGACATTCATTCTCTCCATGCCTGTGCTAAACACCCATGCACTTCCAATTCGCGTCCTCTCTGTAGGTTGTTCGTCTTCACGCAGGGACCATATTGCGTCCATTATCCTCATGCACAGGTATTCTTCTGTGTTGGACTCACACAGCTAGCTGGGAGCTGTACGTTTTCATCCACGATCTGCTATGTTGCGATGGTCTCCCTTATATTTTGGGACAGGAGTCTGCTCATTTCATGCACAGTTTGGAAGTCGGTATTTTTTTCTCTTCCTCAGCATGGTTTATGTATGTTTTTCCTTACCAATTCGTGGCCTGTACATATGTTTGCCTCTGCCCAGCTGTGAATGTGGTTTTCCTTTCCATCCTCGGACTGTATAATCTCCTTGGTGACTTCACTGTTTGATCAGGTTGCTGACTTTCCCACGTTGTTGGCTGTGTTTGCCGTAGTCTTCCTTACATTTTGGGCACTGTTGTAAATTCGCTTGAGAGTCATTTTGGCCATGATAGGGCCAAGAATGACTCAGAATTTGTCTTCCCTGTCTTAAGCTGTATCAGTTGATTGTTTGCATGTGTGCAATGGTTGGTATTTGGACTGTGCTGGGAGCAGGGATGGGGGCTTAGTTTTGCTTGACAAACCTGGTGGCTGGAAACCACACAAACAGAGCTAGAGGGCTGGCCTTCTTCTCCACCACCCCTGAATAGCACTGGAAGGGAATGCAGGGCCTGAGGGACTGCGTAGCAGAGAAGGGACTGATTCCTTGTGTTGGGTGTGTGTGGGTGTCTTAGAGGTCAGGCTAGTTCTGGTGTAGGTGTTCTTAGCTCTGTAATGAGCTCACCAGCTTAGCATTTAGCCTTTCCCAACTCCTCAATGGCCTGATAAACCCAACTGTGTTGGCTTGGCTGTGTTTTGTGTATCCTTGGCTATGTGTAAGCCTGCTTGTTCCCTTATTCCTTGGAGAATCATGCCCTGCTCGGGGGTGGCAGCACTGTTGAGAGATTAAGGAGCACGCTAGCCTATGGTTGGGTGGAACATTGCAGTGACGTAGCTGGTTGCGGAGCAAAGTTTTCATAAGATAAGTGATCTTGTCCATTTTTACTTCTGCAGCCATGTTTACTATTAATGATATGATGAACATGTTAAATGAATGCTTGTGTGAATGCATGTTGATTCCGTTGTGCATGATAAATAACTATAATTTTGTATGATAAACAATTGCACTTGTGCATGTTTTACTTCCATGAATTTTCTTTCAGCATTCTGTTTCAACAATTTTATGCATGTACATGTTCACGGGGCTCTTAGCCCGGATGGTTAACGCCATGGTCGTCGCGTCCTCTTCGCCGGTCGAAGGGATGGGGACATGACAGTTAGTGGTATCAGAGCTCATGTTGTAGCATGGGCCTGAATGGACCACAAAAATACAATGACAGAGGTAGTATTCCTTTTTGCCCAGCAGAATTAGACTGGGAAAATTCAAAAAAATTGTTTAAGTGTTGGAGCAGTCAGAAGAGCTAGTGGGAAAGACTTCCACTGTAGCGGAAGAGCTAGCGGGACGTACTTCTGACATAGCGAAAGAGTCAGATGAAAGCACACCCAATGGGGACAGTTTGAAGGAAAATCGGGAAAAAAATTCTTAAGTGTTGGATGACCATCGGCGGAAAATAACCGATAGAGCGTCCGCCGTTGCGGACGGAGAAACAACTATGCACCCAACAGAAAAGTCCTCCGATCGTCGAAGCTGTCAAGAAGGTTAAGGGCTCGAAATAGTTGACTTTCGGAGGAAGAAAGTGCTCATGCACCCGTCATTGCGACATCCAAAAGCACTAAGTCCTTCGAAGAGAAAGACTGCCGATGCTGATTAGGTCGTGCCAAAGTAGATTTGGCCGTCGATCGGAGGAAGATTGAAGACGTTGGACCGTCGTTGCGGCTGTTGATGAAACTTCTTCGCCGACGCAAAGGAGAGAATGGAGCCGATCCAGCAGCGAAGAAGAAGGCAAAAAGGAAAAATTTTGAATTTTTTTCTAATTAAAGAGCGGCCATCGGAAGAAGTTCCTGTTTGGTGTGCCGCCGCTGCGGAAGCCAAAGGCACTAGCCTGCCAATGAGAAAAGACTGCCGACGCCGAAGTTTAAAATTTTTCCTAAGGAAGGAAGACAACGGCCATCGAAAGAAGTTAGTGTTTGGTGTGTCGCCGTTGCGGAAGCCAAAGTCACTAGTCTTCCGATGTAAAAATTCTGTCGATACCGCTCAGGTTGTGTCACCGATCGAAAGAAGAAAGAAGATCACGTTCTGCCGTTGCGGCTGTCCAAAGGACTAAACCACTTATACTATGAAACGAGAACTATATACTATGAACGAGAACTCTACCCATAAAAACGATGATTTTTGCAAAAAAAACACCAAAAACACCCCC